>JADWOT020001743.1:0-24000 GCA_036345935.2 Taenia hydatigena
TAGCATATGCTGCACCTTCAAAATACGGGTCGATCCACCCACCAATAGTACTTCGTGAATATCGGCCTTTCTCAACTTCGCATTTCTCAATGTTCTCTTTATAATATACAGCATCCAGTCAAAGAGGTCCGAGCACAATTTCTCAAAACGGCACCTTGAGATGGACACGGAGAAATCGATGTCCTCAAACAAAGGGTCGACCTCGATGTTTGTGTACTCAAACAAACTCAACGTTATTTTTGCATTCTCACACGCACTTCTAAGACGGCTGATGGCTTTTGCATTGGTTGTCAAATCTATTCCTCCATGTTCTTGCTCGAATTTCTCCACACAGTAATCCACCAGTCGCGAGTCAAAGTCACCACCACCCAAGTGCGTGTCACCACTAACAGCCTTCATCTCAAATTTTTCATTGTCTATGGATATAATAGCTGCATCGAAGGTACCACCACCCAAATCGAGGATGAGCACGTTGCGCTCTCTGTGGACACCCTTGCCCAAACCGTAGGCTAGAGCAGCTGCCATTGGCTCACTGATGATGCGCATCACATTCAAACCTGCTATTCTGCCAGCATTAATTGTCGCCTGGCGTTGATTGCTGCT
This sequence comes from Taenia hydatigena, assembly GCA_036345935.2. NCBI lineage: Eukaryota > Metazoa > Platyhelminthes > Cestoda > Cyclophyllidea > Taeniidae > Taenia > Taenia hydatigena. The sequence continues at coordinate 604 of JADWOT020001743.1, forward strand.
GAAATTCGCTGGCACTGTGATAACTGCATTTGTCACCTTCTCACCCAAATACGCCTCTGCTGTCTTCTTCATCTCCAGCAGCAACATGGACGAAATCTCCTCTGCGGTGAATTGCTTTGTCTCACCACAGCACTTTACTTCAACCTTCGGTTTCTCGTTTGAATTGATCACCTTGAACGGCCAGTGCTTCCTATCACCTTGAACGACCTCATCATTGAAGCGACGTCCGATCAGACGTTTCATATCATACACCGTATTGGTGGGATTTGCGGCAGCCCGCATCTTTGCAGCATCTCCGATAAGGTGTTCGTTGTCCGTAAATACGACGTAGCTCGGCGTTTTGCGATGACCCAGAGCGTTGGGAATGATTTCAACATTACCGTTCTGAAAAACGCCGACGCAGGAGAAGGTAGTTCCTAAATCAATACCAATAGCCGGACCTGCGAACATGCTTTCTGAGATAGACAATGTCTGCGCGTATTGCCTGACAGTGTTGGCTCTCACAATCAAGCAACTCTTTATATTATCTATTATTGATAACTCTGAGCAACGTTACCATGTGCACCGAGTGCTAGAACACTTTTAGCCAACCAGGAACCGCCATTAAGTGTTGTTTTGATGGAGTGGCAACCGCACACACGAAAGTAGTGACGCACAATTTTGGCTCTGATGTGAATGCGCCTGTGAGTGAGCATTGTCGAAGCATACACTTATCGACTCAAGCCTGGTTGCACTCCAATGTACAAAGTTAGAAATGTTAACTCTGAGTGCTATGGCCCTCCGCATGACCCTGATTTTCTAGCGTGAAGCAGTAGAGTAAGGAAGCAGAAAGGACAAAGCTTGTGAAATGTCCAGCATATAACTTTATGACGTTAGGCCTATTTTCAGGAAATTTTACTAGTTCTTTATGTTACCAACGGTCATCTGCTCGACTTCATTTTGACGTGATTCTTCTTCCCTCAAATTCGCTCCATCGTTTAATTAACAATACTTATAAAATAAATGCCTTTCCTTTGTAATGATAAATTTGTGCAACTCCAAATGGAAAGTGCCATTTTTCTTTGATAGTAAACATCTAAGACATGACTTTAGGTGGTACTCTCCTTAATAATGATCTTGTTTTGTGAGTAAAATAATTGTCACTGTTACAGTGCATGGTCAAATTCCAATGACTTCATCATGCTTTTCCAGAAAGTTCAGTAGCATTTAGACCTCCATAGCGTGTGCGAACAGGTTACCATCGCCGTGCCAAGTAGACTGTGATCAGCACACTTTCATGGCCGACATGCCATCATGTGATTCCCTTTAACTCTTTTGTTGTGCGCTGCATATTTGTGAAAATAATCCTACAACATGGTCAGGACACCTCTCTATCAAACTTTGCCTTAAGAACTGGCTACGAGATGAGATCTATGTGCAAGCTCAACTGCCCCTACGTAGTTTAATTCTATGCATCCACAGCCCATGTGATTGTCACAGCTTGGATCACAATAATCGAATGAGCAAAGACGATGAGAAAGTGTGTCACAGAGGTTTGCGCAAATCTAATAAATTCTCACACAACTGTTTGTACTTCATTTCAAAGGAGTCTCTGCCCCACCCTGATCAAACGAAGCCACTTATAAGTCTGATGAGACGTTGGCGAGATTATAATGCGACTCGCGCATCGATTGGCTAAACAAAGACACTGCATCGGATTTCTTTTGTCAGCAGTTATTGCATTTCTAGGGGTCATTTAAAACCACCCTTTGCAACTCCTTTTTGTCATACAATTTAAATGCGCGTTGAAGCAACGATGCGGGCTCTGTGAATTCCAGACAGTGTCTTTCTAAATCTGTAACGCTGAAACTACTTTTTAGCGTCTGGTGCAGGCAGCACCAATTTATTCTGTCAAAAATGCTAAACAATCTCCTTGATGACATCCTTGTCTTTAGTAGAGACTTTCGCGAGCAAAACTCCAACCTTAAACTAGTGCTGGATCGTCTGCAAGATGCAGGCTTGACCTTGATTGCAAAGATTTGCCATTTTCTCCGTTGTTCGGTCACCTTCTTTAGGCATAAGTGAGAACTTGGCGAACATTAACCAAGATTGCTAGTCCCCTACACAAGCTAACCGAGAAGCAGGCGAAAACGAATTTCAATTGGGAGAACGAACATGATGGAGCCTTTAGAGAACTAAAGCAAACGTTCTGACCCGTTCCATTCCTGGGCCTTGCCAAACCTTGAGAACAACGCACCACCCTCTATACTAGACGCGGACGCCAGTAACGTGTTCGTGAGTGGAGTACTTTCACAAAGAGACAAAGAAGGCAGAGAATACGTCATCGCCTACGCTAGTGCTAAACTCAACAAAGCGTGGGACAGAAGAGTAAAGCAGAACGTGAACTGTTCGTCATCCAGACAATGGTGAGACACTTCAAGTACTACCTGGTAGCGAGACAGTTCACAGTGAGAACAGACCATCAGGCGTTGACCTGGTTAAAGACAATGAAGGAGATCAACTGTTCGGTTGCACGTTGGTTCGAAGAACTGCAACAATATGACTTTACCGTGCAGTACAGAAAAGGGAATTCGCATAGCAATGCGGGTGCATCATTCCGCAGGCATCTCTCAGCGGAGCAACACACAGAGTACGGACCCGACACGTCCCTGGTATACGACAGCTTTCTGGCATCCTCGTCCATGCCCACTACGGAAGAGATGGAATCGTCCATTAAGGCAGCCAAGCAGATAAGGCAACAATGGTCCAAACTCTCCTTGAAAGATGGGGTCTTATGGTACCAAGAAGACGTCATGTCTTCCAAGAGCAATGTAGCCACCTCTGTGACCCCAAACGAAACCGGTAGTTCAAACAAGCAAAGCATTATAAGTAGACTATTCAGCATTCCCTTTAGTAATACTTTTATTCAAATAAGCAAAGCATGTGCTTTGAATCAAACAGTGTTCCTATTTGTTTCTTTGCTGTGCCTGTCTTGTTTGAGTGCATACTCCACTTTACGGTTATAATGGCACGGTCTATGAGTGTTGGCGATTCCTTCATGAACTGTTGCTAGAAAACATCTTGCTATCCATAGAGCTAGTTGTGAGAGAGACATAAGATTCAGAAAAGGCAACATCATTGTTTATGGTTAGTCTCCTTCTCTGACTTCACTACGTCTTCTGAGCGAATCCGCGTTAACTCTTCAGGCTTTCAGTTAATATTGTTATTGTCGTGCACGTGTGTAGAAGGTTTGTGCGCGATGACAATGTCACAATTCGTTAGGTTGGATCAGATTCGACTCATCAGACACGAGAGGTTGACAAGACGTTGAGGTAAGAGCCGTGGTGTGTAGTTTGAGTGACTAGTGTAGGCGGTCACACAGCTTGCGGGTCCCTGTAGGTGGGTGGGTAAGTGGACCGGTATGCAGCGATTTCGTCGTCTGACAGAGGGATTTTCCTTCGTAGTTGTCGAAAGAAGCGAAATTGGTTTAGCAATTGTAAGGAGAAGGGGCTTTGTATTACTTTTAGGATCTTGCTCACGAATCGTCAATGATGGCGTTTTCTACGACGCCTTCCTACGAAGCAACATTATGATCTTGTTGATTATGCGACAGATTGCTTATAGATAGATGCCTCTTGTTTCCTCCTCCTTCCCCCTCGTTCGCTTTTTGCGGTCTTGGTCTATCTGCAACCTACCCTGCTGCCTTAGCCAATATCCGATTAAATATCCACCTCGACACGCAACTCTTACTGAGCGCCAAATCAGTAGCAATAATATTCCACTTTCGTAACATTGCAGCACATGCGACTGGAAGCAGGTAGACATCGCATGGGATAAAGGATTTACGACAACAATCGCCCTCCTTCTCTTCATTATGAACCCTTTTTGGTGACACACTATCGAAGCATGCAACTACCAGTTACCACTCTTAGGACTGTGATATTTGGAACACACGCTGTTCGTAAATTGAAGTCTTACATTCTTGTAGTGGGGTTGTGCTGATGGTAGTTTGAGCAGGTATTTCTACACTTACGTCCCATTCGCCTTAAAAGTAAGAAAGGGAAAGATACCTCACAATAGGAACCAGTGCTTCTTCAATGAGGTGGGAATGGGAAGGTGGATCACGTGCTAACGAAGTGTGTTCAGAAGGTAATACTACCGCGTTTATTGTGATAGAGAGAGAAGGAAATACCACAAGTCGCACACTACGTTCATCTCATGCATCTATTGTCCTTGTTAGATATTGTCTGCGCAGTTGAGGATGAGGACTGGAACCCTCTTCATTAAGGATCCATCATAACGTCATTTGCCCTTTGCAATAATATAGTACCCAGCCCAGTGCTCATCACTGCGCTACTCGGCCTCTCAATTAAACACCAACTCATTCTAATGGCTTTATTATTGGGTCATTATATGTTGGAATGCTTCTTAGATAAGTGGTTTTGATACCATCCTTGTTTAGTATCACACCTCTACCAATGCTTATATGCTTCCCAGTCTTTAACAATTTCCATGTAATCCTGAATTTGCGCTTTGTTTTGTACATTTTGACTTATTCGCCCCATATTTTCCCTCCGTATATAATAAAGTGTTTAGGAGCAACCTACCTGCAGCGTCTCGTGGCTCGTTTGAAGGCAAGAGAAGGCAGAATGCTAGAGTAGAATATGCAAATATTCAACGGACAGAGGGAAATAAGCTGCTGGCATGGCTCAGAGGCCAGCCTACGCTGCTAGGGCAATACGACCACCTCTGCATCCCTGACCGAAACCGGTAGCTCCAACAAACAAAGTACTACAACCCCTGCTTGCCACGGGTTATATTTATATTTCTGCTTTTTCCTTTCCCGATTTTCTTCTTAAAGTTCAGTGGACGTCTGGAGGCGTCGCAGGTACTGTGCCAGTCACTTGCCAGTGTATCAGGACTCGAATGACAAGGCTATTCGAGCTCCTGTTAAAATTCAAAAAAAAACATCAAATTGACTTAAACTAACATCAAATCATCTAAATCGGCTTGGTCGCAAAAAAAGAAACTCAATAATCGTTAAGATATACTTGGCAAAAATTCAAAGCAAACACTGAGTTGTTAGCCACATTGCACATATTACTAGTTTATGACTCTTGCAATGCTATGTTAGGACTTTTTTGTCCTGAGGCTTCCTTGAAGGAAAAAGAAGGCAAAATACTAGGGCAGATTATAAGTATTCAACAGGCAAAGGAAAATAAGCTGCTGACATAGTCCGGAGACCGACCTAAGCAGCTAGGGTAATATGGTTACCTCTGTGACTCTGACCAAAAACCATCAGCCCAAAGGAACGAAGTATTACAATAGCGTTGTTACATCTAGCTTTTGTAGCCAATTTTCTTACTTACACCAGACAAATATGCAAATGTTACTTGTATTTTATTAGTCTAAATTTTTAATAAAAGCCAAAAAAGTTAGGTGTTTTTAAAGGCCTTTCACCTATTAAAGACACAAAAATTAGAAGTTCATTTGTTTTACCGGGCAAAGAATAAAGTGACTAGGCAGATTTGCCCGCGAAGTACGTAAGTGGTGTACATTTTAGTGGCCATTGGTTTCGGTTAATGGGGCTCGACTTGCTCCAATAAATTGGGAATCTGGTAAGTATTTGGCACTTTTTATTGGTTTTGGTTTGTTAGTTGTTACTAGGTCTTTTGCATGCCAGTTGGTTTACTTTATGGGTCTGTTTGCTAGAATAAACGCGGTTTCATAATGCAACTGTTAAGAGGTTTTGTTTCCCAACTGCGATGTCTAGTTACGTTCATTTCTTTCTGTACAATACTTTATGTGGTAAATTAAGACTTTTGGCGATTTGTTAATTAGTTTGCTTCTTAATGACTGTGGACTTTGATCAACGGGTCGTAATTTTGTTGAGAAGTGTTTTGGTTTAACTGAGTTCTTGGTGCCTCTTCATTACTTCCTTGCTAATAAGTATTTTTTATGTCTACGGGACTTTCAACGCATTCTCTTTATCTGTTTACATGCTGAAATAGACGCCAAAGAGGTAGCTGTAGTTCCTGTCTGGACTTCTTCCTTTGTCAAGAATGGGAGTATCATCTGTCGGCAATGCGTGTGGCTCTTGCCTTCGCTATCACTCTACACGTTCCTCAGGTAAGATGGGGTTGCTGTATGTGAATTTGTCTGTCTTCCGTGTGTATCTACAGATTTGATGTGAGTACTCATTTAGGGTAGAAGCATGTTTTCACCATTTATCCGTAGGTTCTTTCGTATTTTATGTGTGATAAAAGGTGCGTTGTTCCCATTACCATTATGTCCGTGTTGGTGGAGCGCACATTATATATGGGGGGCGTGGGACACTTAACAGCTCTACCGCTTATTGACTTGGGGACGGGTTATTTCTGTGTTGATGTTGTGTAGAGGCTCTCGATGATGGTTTAATGGTAGGCTCAGCTTTGACGGCATGAGTTGACGTCTGGGTGAGGTGGACGCAGCAGAAGCGATGGAGTGACCAGTGGGGAGCTTTTGCATCACTTTGCAGACTACTTTGTAGTAGTCTTAAATGTTTGCTTGTTAAGGTGCCTTTTTTCCTATTAGAAGTTATGTTCGGAGGCGTTAGCTTTGCGGCGCGTTGGACATTCACACATCGGCTCTTCCATCGTCTGCTTTCCCCCTTTCCAGATACTACAAAATTACTATGGTGGCGGTGGTGAGGTAGCATTTTATGAGTTTGTGGAATGGTAGGCAATGCAAGCTTGCGGAGTCATTGGCGGAGAGGTCTCCATCTTGGATGCATGGACAATGGCGGTAACATAGGGGTAGATGTGACCTTTTGCTTAGCTGGGCACAAGCATTGGGTGCGAATGGCATGGTTGCAAGCTCGGCCGGCTAACTGGAGTGTAGCACTGGTGGGTTGGGGGAGGGAAGCGAGCTTATTGTCACGCTGACTAGTTGTGCTGGCGATTGTGTCAACACTGAAAAGATGGGGAGGAGTAGGGGAAGTGTTACATAGTTGTTGTTTCAAACCTACTCCAGGCGGGCCTTCTTTTCGTGAATTTTGGTGCGTGTCTGCGTGTTTTTAGCTTCATAGTTCGCAGTGTGTATTCCTTGTCTTACTGTCTGCTAATTTTTTTTATTGCACGTAGACCCATGCACACTGATATTTTCAAGATCGTCTAGAATTCGTTTTTAGTTCCGCAAACGTGTGTGCGTGCATGGAGATCTCTTTTTTGGTAATGAGGTTCGCGAGAGAGAATTTGGATGGCAGCACTTTTTTGCGTTCGTTCGTTATGATGAACAATGGAGTGGAGGGGATCGATTGAAGTTGTTGTGGCGGTATTGTAGGTGGGCAGGTAGGTAGGTGGAGGGTTACTTGAATAAGGAAGGAATGATATTGTGGTGAATGAGGCCTTGTTTGCTGGGAGGGAAGTTACCAAGCCCTTGGCTTTACGTGGTACCAAAGTGGTTGCGGGTCCAAAGTACGGCGAAAGGAAATGTTTATTTCCTCTGGAGCATTATTATGTGATAGGCATAAAGACTTGAGTGAGTAGCACTAGGTGTCGAATTTGTGCGCCAAACTTGTAAGTGTGATACTTGTGTGTTGTAATAGTTGGCTTCTGACCAACACTGGCTGCCTCGCCGCTGCTGTTTGCAACGCTGGCCACGTGGCGCTTCTCAACTTCGCCGTTGATCACAGACTCATCAGGCTGCCTGTCGTCAATAACACGCATTGTTGTTGTCGACGGTGGGAATAATGGCAGAGGGGGATGCGGACGTAGATGCCGATCCATGGGAGGCTACCGAGACTACACTAAAGGCCTCCGAACTCGTCCTTGTCGATGGCGGCGGCTGTGGCGTCAAAGCAACTATTAGAGGAGCAATGAATGCAATCGAGAGTTCGCTTGCTCCTCCTTCTCCTCCTCGGTGTAGATTATTCTTTCATGCAGGCCATAAGCAGGCAGGCAGCGCGGCTGTGTCATTGGAAGGCTGAGTGCGGCGTGTACGGATGTGTGGGCGTCAGGCAGGCGGCTGGCGGGCGAAAGCGAAGGGAGAGGAGAACGGTAACTTGGTGAGTACTCCCCCACGGGACAGTGTGCTGTACGGGTTGAGGGAGATCTTATCATAGGCTCACAATTGCATCACTTTTGCTTGTTTTGAGACCTTTAGCAGCAGCAACAACAACAACAACGGTATGGTGTGCGTCGAAGCCGATGTGAGGCTATATTATTATGATCCTTCATACGGTGCATTGGTTTTTTATGAGGTCCACATTTCTGAGCGTTGAGTGGGGTGACTTATTGCTGGGGCGTGGTTGTTAATTTTCAGGGGAAGGAGGAGGAGGAGGAGGAAGCGAGGATACTGCACGATTTAATGTCGTACCTGCTTCCGTCCATTGTAGCATTCATAGTTCACGCCATATGGAAACGTTCAAACGCCTACCAATTGTTTTGCCCACATCGCATTGCCAGGTTTATAGCCATCACTCGCTTAATATTGCATCTGTGACTCTGCAAAGGTGGTGCACCACTGATCAGATGCGAAAACAAAGTTTGAACTATAATGACTGGAAGAAGGGCATTCAATAAGGGCAGTACCAAAGAAGGGGCCAGCAAGATGAAAGATTTGTGCAGTACTTTTGTTGTTGAAATGGGACTTGGGAGACGAAGAGGCAGTCATAGCGCACCTAGTGATGAAGATAGTGGTCAGAGCAATTTGGGTTTGCAATAAAGTCCAAAGCATTTTGAGGCAGAAGAAGAGGAGACAAACGGGAATCTTGCTAAATCCTTATCCCTTGTGTAATAATTATGTCGACATAGGCCACCCTTTCACCATCCATAAGGGTTGTGTCGATCCCCTGTCATCTAAATTAATAGGTTTGTAACAAGATAACCAGTCTACTCAAGGATAGCACTTAAATTCTCACATGTGATGCGTAACGTTCTGACACCCTTTTTTGGAATGAATGCTGGCAAGTTTGCATGACGTATAATGCTTTCCATAATGGGATGCAATTTTCAAACAATCAATTGTCGAAGATGAACTGAATTTGGTTTTTATGCGCTCGCAAAGATCACTTTTGGCGGTTGTTCCAAGGCCAAGCTTGATGGTGTGTTTTGTGTGTTTTCAAGAATTCTTAAGATTGAAAGATATTTGCTCGAAAGTGGTCCTTCAAGTTTGGCAGGTTCAAGGTCATCGGTCGTGTTTAGTATATTGCCTGTCGATATGGTGGGCGCGTCGCGTTTTAATTGCGGCTTTTTTGGGTGGATAAGCTTCGTTAATTCTGGAAGGAAAGAAACTGTTTCGCTTTGGACTTCACGTGAGGTCAATGGTGGTCCGAATCTTACGAATGACAAGAATGTGTCTGTCTGTGGTGGTGCATCTAATGTGCCCCAAGGGATTGCTAAAAAAATGCAGGATTTAATGTTTGAGTTCTCTCTTACTCTCTACTCCGACCTAGAGGTTGGTGTGATCTGTGCTGTACCTCAATGAATCCGATGCGCATCCTTCTACCCGAAGTCCATTCACAAATGCACTGTGACAGCTACACTTTCCAAATTGTTACAGTAACCATATCGGTCGAATTTATCATGTTCATTGGACGCAGACATAGCTGCAGTGCCCTCCGAAGGGGTAGTTGAGTATGTTCTTCTCCACTGGGGAACTGAATGTCGTCTCCTGTAACTTCGGCAGACGGGATCAAAATAAGCTTGAGCCAAGATCGTAAAGATTCCTCTGCGACTGAGACGTCAATGTGCAACCTACTCCATCGTACAGCTTATCAATCAGCTGCCTTGATTTAAATTGTTTCTTTAGGTCCTAGTTTGTTCCTGTATATTCGGGGATGTTCTTCAAATGGAATGTTTGGTGGCTCGGGTGATGGGCGGATGCAAACATCGAATTTTACCATGCAAAATGGAGACGGCTGACAAATGAAGCAGCACGTCAGCTATGTTTCTTCCTTGTCTCAAAGGACAAGTAATTCTTTGAGACTGTGCTGCCGCTGAAGGGCGCTTTAGCAATCAGGGTTCGCTGATGAAATTTTCTCAAATTCGTTGGAAGCCTGCCGCGAAGTAGGGTGCAACCGGTGCCTTGTCCATGGCTCGTGCTGTGTGATGCGGTAGGCAAAATGGGCCACGTCGATGATTGTGATGATTGTGGATGCATGGAGGAAGTGACTCGCCTATTAAGAGGTACGTATCAATGCACATTTATGTACATTTGAAAAGCCCCATTCGTGCACGCTACTTGCTGTTTTGTCGACTTTGATTAGGTGTGACGCCTTAGTGCGAGGTGTAGTTTTTTGCGTTGGCCACAGTCACCGTTAGTTCTAGGAGAATCTAGGGCTGGTTTGGTTATAACTCTCTTATTTTCTCATTTTCCACGTGTTCCGTTTGTTTGCTGCCATTATTTGATTAGGTAATTTCACCCAGCACTGGTGGCTTTTAAATATTGTCAGCTCTAACTTTTGCGCTCATTGACATCTGGTCGTGCCACTGGCTGAATTTGTCCACTGCATTCATGCTGTTACCGCTTTCCGTTTGGAAGGGTAGATGGCGTACTAATCCGACCAGGAAAGGTTGTGTTTAGCGTGTTAATTAATATGCATGTGCTTTTTGAGAATTTTGATTGGGACAATTTGCTTGTGTTCATTACAAAGTGTGTAAGTCCGTAGTTGTCGGATTGAGTGTACTGGATGCTGATGGCTAGAATACGGCTGTTTGCTTCATTGCGCGTGTGGGCATCTGCGATGGACTGTAAGTATCAGTTCCAAATAAGTGTTCTTCCACATTTGGAACAGTTGCATAGGCGGTATGCAAAGTTGTATCAAGTGAGTAGGTTCCAGTTAATCTAATTGGCGTCAGAAAGCATGATGCTATTTTACTTCTTACTGTATAGCGGATTTGAGTGTACATGTTTGGCGCACTCAAGTTTTGCTGAATGTTAGGCGATTGCGTAGGTTTCTTCTGCCGTTTTTATTCGAATGTGCCTGATTAGTGTTCCTTGTGTAAACCACCGCACTGTGCACGTTTGATATCGTCAAAAGAGGGATCCCTTTATGCCCGCCCTTGAAGTACTTATGAATGAAGTGTTTATTGGAAACGTATTGTCACGATGATGACTTGGAAGGCAACCCACTGATTGCCTCGGTTTGTTCACTTGCCCTGTTGTAGCTGTGTAGTAGCTTCGGCATTGTCTTCGCCCTCCCCTTGGTTATAGTGGTAACCGGCCTTGACTTTAGCCGTTTTTCTGTGGGGCTAGTACTTAGCTGAAGTGCCGCGGAGACAGGCAAAATGCAGGTTTGGCGATTCCCATAGGTTAACCAGGTTAATATTCTTGACGGCTAATGGTTGGTGGGCGTCCACTAAGACACAGACAAATGTGCACTGGCAAGCGTTAAGCTTCATCTATTCCTTTAATCACGCTCTTTTTACTTATCTGTTGATTAGATTATTTGGCCGGCGGATGTGTAGGTGGATAGACAGGCGAAGGGAGATCTGTTTTTTCGCTGTCTGTGGACCTTCTCTCCTAGTTATTCTTCATCAGCTTTACTTGGGGGGTATGGGTTGTGGCGTTGGAACGTTCGTGCAGTCCTGCCTGGTGTGATTGGTCGTGACGGAATCGCTTCATCTTCGTCAGAGCATCTGATTGTCGGAGTTGCTAAAATTAACACCTTCGTGATGCTTTGGTGCTGAGTATTTTTGCGAAACATTGCTTCATTATGATCGCGTTGTTGCTGCTAACAATGATTAAGGTGGAAGTTGCTCATAGTGGAAAGGAATGAAATGCCTCGCCATGTCCAGTTGACTTATTTAAGCACGGTACTTGTTCTACCGTTTTAAGCACATACTCATGCATGGCTGGTCTATTACTAATGGCGTCTTTTTTAATGCGACGTCTGATGTTGAGCTGACAGTCCTGCGCAGACATGGGCAAAGGCCTGGTGTGGTCCAGTTCGCACCCTAGTGCCGTGACATTAATAGGCTTTGTGTCAGTCACACGAGTGCTTTTTATGGTGCGCCGTCTTTTCTTTGGTATATGGGCGGTGATGAGAACCTGGGCATGACAGCCGTCGCAAGTATCGTCTTGTCTCCGCCTTTCTCTCTCTACTCATGGTAGTCTTTTCCACCATTGCACCTATTATAGGTGTTGTATTGAGACAATTACATTGGGAATCACTGGAATTGTTTTATTATTTATTTGCGTCTCTGTCCCTTTTCATTCACTTGTTTGGCCAGTTAGTAGAGATGTAGAGGCAGAGACTAGGTGAGGCGGTAAAGCTAGTGCTGTCATTTCGTGTATCTCAATCTCTCCATCTGTTGACCTACCTACATACCTGCCCACCTGTCGATTTTCACGGCTATCGACCTGTTTTTCCTGTCCCTTTCCCGACCTGCGAAACGTGTAAAGGGTCAATTTGGGCTGCATGCGGTAGGCATATAAGACTGACCGAGACGGACCTGTTTACAGTGTTCACAGAGAGGATTCAAATAGTGGACAATGAATGGCTGTGATGTTAGAATGCACTTAATCATATGAATGCAAAGCTACTGGGGGAGGTGAAAACACTGTGTCATCGTCCTTGTTTTTGTTGGTAGGCATGAAGTTACCTCTTTTTTTTAGCATGAGAAGCCCTCTCATTATCGTTAGAACGATTAACGACTCAATTGTGCTGTTTTCTGCACATTTCATACGCTTTCTATTTGCCAATGCCTAGCGCTTTGCGAGATTTTGGTTAAGTAGTGTCTTTTTTAGGTGATTTTGAGGATGGCAATTGAAAGTCAACAATTTGTTATTCGTATTGTTCGGTTTGCACTACCTTTTTGCTAGTTCTCTCCATTTTTACAATTCCCTCGTAAATCCTATTGCTTTGAAAAGTAGTTAAAAGGCGATTGTTTGGCAAGGAGGAGTGTCTTTTGCCTTTTGTTCGCTTGCAAAGAGTAGCCATCAATCCACTTACAGACTCTTGGTAGAACGTTAGGGCTATTGTGTCTCAAATTCAACTATCGTGTGTAAAGTTAAGTAAATCGACTTCATTTATGAAGTTGCAAGTTTTGCAATAATTTCACTAGACCACCTTCTTGCGTTGTTTCATTCGATCACTGCGACTTTTTTTCCTTTCGTGTGAAGTTTTACCTTTCTAAGTATGTAAAAGGAACAACCAGGCATTTTATTTCTGTCATTTGTTTCGGCAAGCACTTTTAACTTAACTTCGTTTTTCTCGTCTCAAAGCTTGTACTTAACTCATCAGCAGGTTCAAATTTTTATCTCTTTTTAACTTCTCCGAAATTGATCAGTTTTGTCGATCTAGCTCTACGTTCTGTTGTGAACCCTTTTATCTGTGTTGCCTTTGCCTTGAGCCTATAATTGCTTACCATTCTCAAAAGGGGAGGGGGAGGGAATTTTTGTAATAGTTGTTCCTTGTCCTATTCCCCGGGCGAGTCCTCGATGAGTGCCATCTTTTTTCATAGCAATTCATTTGATTCTCACTCCACTTGCAACTTCGTTTTGGGTCATAGACAGATTTAGCATGTGTAATATTTTTCACAACCTACGAATCCAGCGTTTGTCTTCATGCGGTAAGACGAGTGCTTGTGGTCTACAATTCATCGGCGCAAGCCATTTGGAAGTATTTGATCTTGATTGCAATCCAGCCGACGACGACGACGACGACCAGACCGCAGCACGTGTGTAGCGTGGTGTACAGAAGGGACAGTTTCATGCCTATCGTATCACTTCTGCTTTTTACACATTCCGATTGTGATGTCCTTTTGGGTGGATACAAGATAGGAGAGGATGCTTGAATAGGAGGCGCACCTGAATGCATTGAGTAGTTTACTTAACAAATACAGTGTCTCAGGAATTACCACTGTGTGGGTGAGCTAAAAACCAACATTCGCGGAATATCCACTGACCGATGGACGCCTGCACCTTTAAGTGTCAAATTGCTGACTAGGTTGACGCCTCCTGTTGGTACGGGTATCCAAGATTGTAGATGCCTCCTTTCACAAGAAAATTTGTTTGTCACCGCACCTTTGTGCTCACAGGCACTGGCGCTGGTCTGTACTATTCTTGATAAATGATGACCATCCCTTGTGTAGCGTGACCTGTCCCTTACTGTTTCGCGTGATACCGCTGCATTATGAATGCTCATGGCGACATAAAGCAAACACCTCTGCTTAGGGATTATTTCCTTCTTATTTATCGAGGCTTTCCCAAACCCATGCTTGCTGTTTTCGTTTCGCAGGTTTAAATGTCGGTTGGGTGTGAATCAAATGCAGACGGGAGGTCCGCTGTCCAAAGTGGATTATAAGTGCAATTTGTCGGTGTGGAAACACCGCTATCATCGTGAGCTCCACCAAAGACCACGCATGAAGAGGAAAAGAGGACAATGGAATGATTAACTGTGCCTTCAGGCAACACTAATGTGGAATAGCACAAAACCCTGTAGATCTTGACAGTGTTGTGTGTTTCTGTTCGCTTTCATCATTGAAAAAATTTAGAATTGCTACTCCCTTACTTCGTGTTTCTCCGCAAACAGAAATGTGAGGGTTGAGCGGGTTCGCGCAGGTGATGATAAGTCTGCTTGTTGATTGACGTGGACGCGGTGGGTGAGGTGAGGTGGTGCAATGTGATGTCAGAAGAGTCTCCATGTTGTGGTGGGAGTTCAGCGGCCACATTTTGCTACGACCGAATTATTAAATAAAAAGTGATTGTTTAGCGCACCATTTTTGCGCTGAGAAGTGAGTGAGTGTATAAACTGTACAATGGTTTAAGCTGGGTTTTGGTAAGTCTAGGCTGAATTGAATAGTGAATTGTAATTATTAGGACAGACTGAGATGGCATGTCATCAAAGAGTAAACGTGGATAGGTCAAAAATAAATGTTTTTTTTTACATAATCACGGGTATTTTGAGCCAATGGGCTGCCCAAAACTTCACCTGTACCAAATCCTGCATGCCAAAGCACTTCAACTTGAGAGATTGCCACATTTTCGTTTATGCTGCAAGTTCGATGAATAAATTTCGCTGGATTTAGACACACGCGTATGATTAGCGATAGACTTTATTCTAATAATGTCTATGAAGCTTAATCATTTGGTCCTCTATTTTAAATGTAGTACATTACGTATCGTTTAAGACCAAAAATAAATTCATGTGAGTTTCACAATTTCTAAGACACATTTCAACTGCGGATTGCATATTTTGTTAAGGGAAACAAGTCTTTAAGTCAATTAAATCGTTCATCATTTTGGAGGTCATCAGCGGTAACTACTTTCCATCTTGTTGGTAAATTGGATCCTTGGCTACACTAGAATGCCATAATTTTGGCAGAAGAGGGTCGTAATTTTAGAGGATTATCCTACTCAATGGGAATCGCTTGGTAGAAATGAGCTTGCAGGGCATGAATCTACTGGAACGTGTCACGTCTGACCGAAGCATAATTTGCTAATCATGAGTCCTTTACCAAGCGATTCAACACTAGAATTCTGCCTTTGACACTACTTCGCACGTAACTTGGGTAGGAATTACTTGCATTATATGCTTCCTTACCATGCTTGTCATGCATAAACTAGCAATATTTATTTACCAGGTAATTAAACTTTAACGTTTATTCCCGAGACTTTAATCATTAATGCGCCATAAAATTGCTTAGCATGTGGATATCATACTTGTATCTGTAAACCACGTACAACTCTTTGCCAATATAACAGCTGTGCATTTATGGTTAGAAGCCTTCAACGCAAGGCGAGAAAAGGAGTTATTTGCAAAAGAGCTGCTCACCGCGTTCTACTGCCATCGGAAAGGTCAGAATAGCAGCAGGTTTTGTGTGATAGCTTAGATAAGAGTTAGATTACACAAGCAGCAGAGTAGCAAATTAGCCCGAGTGCTCTGCGTTCTAAGTATTTCTCACTCTGATCTAAAAGCGATTCCAATTAGGCACCGGCTGTCATCTTGCTACGATCTCAAAAACGTAGGTCACCTCTAAAACTATAACATTTCGTGACATGCGGCTGTGCTAAGAGTGTGCACTAACAAACAGCCAGGGTGATTGGACATTACACTGCCGCACAATTGGTTGAGTGAAGTGCAAATCGATTTGAAGACAACTTAATGCGAGTGATTTCACTACGGTAACAAAGGAAAATGTGGAAATAGGGGGAGATTTGTACACTCAAGGCAAGGATAAAGTGGTCTAGACCTGAGCAGTGACGATGCGGATTTGTGAGATTATGGGGCAGATCAGACAGCGCAGTTTTAAGAATAGGTTGTATGAAGGAGTAGAAAGATATTTTTACTTCTCAAGTGCTTGTTCTTCCTTCTTATCAATAGCATTATGCAGATAAGTTGCGCTTCCCACACCTGCTCTTGCTTTCTCTCTGCTCTTATCCAAGCTCCATCCGTGTGCTACTCTCATTCCTCACTTCATTTGTGTGCGTCGTTTCAATATTATTACATCTAATATCCAGTGTCAAGGGCATCGAAAAGAGGACTGTGATTGGCCTCTTCTAGTGTGGCATTCGAAAAGAACAAGTGTTTTTTTATCAAGTTAGTTTCTTTATCTTTCACTCACTTACATAGCTAGATGAGTGGGAAAATGAATCAGTGTAGAAAAGGATGGGAGGAAGTAGGAAAGAAATGAAGAATGCTGCACCACAGCTCCATGCGCACGACTTCTCACCTCTTTGTCCCAACCTCAACTATTCATGTGTCCCTTTCAGCTTAAAATCTTGATCAATCCCTTTTATCGATGGCGAATGAGCCACCATTGTCATTTGCATAGGAAAAGCCTCTTCGTTAACTCATTGGCTATCTTTATGGGTAATACGCCGATTCCTTCAATCATAATTCAACCGTGCACTATGCTTGCTGTGCTGCACTTACTTTTCAAATCTCAAATTCCCGATTAAGCAGCAGTATAAGGGACCTGCTGGTGTACAACAAATTTCCCAATATTCATGTCCCACTGCAGAAGAACTGTAGCGCGGCACGCAAGTCTAGGCTTGAATAATTTGGAATAAGTCAGAATAGACAAGATTAACAGCCTAGGCTAGGTTATGGAAAGCTCGATTAAGGCGCCTTATGCGTTGTCATTTAAGTTGACCCCCTTAATCAACTCGACACAACTCATTTCAATGAGACTTGAGGTGTTGTCTTTCCATCGCACAGACATTAGGGATCTCTTGCCTACGCCTCCTTTCTCATGTGCCACTCCAACGCATCTTCAATGAGTGTCTCCTTTTTCTCATACTCACACGTATTGCTTATTGCCTAATGCCATACCATTTGTGCTCCTCGAAAAATACATACAGAAAAGAGGAGTGAGTATTCCCTACGATTCAGCTTCTTGTCTTATTTTTCCACTTTAGTGACACTAGAACACCTCACTCTTCTGCTTTCTTTAAGTTTCCCTCACCTTCCCCTCCTACCGCACTGTCTGCCGGTGCCCTCTTTGTGGGTTCCCTTTCATCCCTCCACTAGTCTCAATCTCGATTGCAACATGAGTTAATAATTCGCAGATTTAGCGCCTAGATCAGACTAGCATGAGTTAGGCTGGACCTGAATCAATCGCACTCTGCCCGAGACCAAATCGTGTTTTAGCAAAGTTTAGCTATGATTACCACTAAACCTCGTTTCTGTCTTTCTGTTGCTTTAGTTTAAACTACACTACTTCACCTCAATTCCATCTCCTACCTCTACTTCTCCTTCACTTGGCCTTTCGGGGGCGAAGGTGGACGTGTTGGTCCTACTTCTTACTTCGTAATTTGTAGGCTGCTCGGATTCCTACCTGCTCATCTCACTATCTACTCTTTTTATTCTTTTTGTAAAGAATTTCCCTGTCTGGCTTTTCACTCTAGACCACCCGCTTCATTTCCACCAAGTATCAACGCCTCTACCTGTTTGTCTAAGTTTGTGTATGTTGCATTGTTTACCTTTATTTCCGTCATTTGGGTAGTCGGCTGAATTGACGTCTTAGAAAAGCAGCATGAAACGTGTGTATTTGCTTGTGTGTATGTGGGTGTAAAGGCACATTCATCTCATCCTCGCCTTCTAACTTGTTTTCTAGCTGATCAAATCGAAATTTTCGTCCTATGCGCAATGAAATTCCCCTTGATCGTTCGTTAAGTGGCTATTTCTTTGGCCATTCTATCTCAACTCTACACTTTGCTTGCATTTCGTCAGCCATTTTACCAATTGACTTTACTTCATTTAATCGTTTTTTCCTCCTGTGACTCTACACCCTCATTTATTTTAGATAGAAGTGGGCCCGACACATGAAACTAGCAAAACTCATGGACCATGTCGAGAAAATTTGTCTCCTGCAAGACGCAATACGTGTGAGTGTATAGAGTGCAGGAGGCGACAAAGGAGACAATTTCCGAAGATGCGTTGGAGTAAGACATGAGAAAGGAAACGCAGACAAGTGAATCTTTGCCTTTCCATGTGAACTTTGATCCCTAGCATCTGCGAGAAAGAAGGAGAAGACCTCAACTTGCATAACATGCAGCTGTATCGAGGTGATTAGGCAGACCAAATTAAAATGTTGAGGCTGACTTAAATTCTAACACATAAGATGCCTGTGGGGATGAGGCATGCTCGATATATGAGAACTTAACGACCCGCCCTTAACTATTGCTATTGAGCTAACGAAGGGGCATTTCTGATGTGCACTCCTAACTCTATGCCTGGAATAATTGTTGTTTTGCATTACGAAAGGCAATGGTGGTCCATGCGTTTTTCGGCAGGAGTTGGGTAACATTAATTTTAGCTGAATGAGACAGGGAATAATTGGGTAGATGTGAAGAGATGAGAAGTCGCTGGAATGGAAGCAGTAAGGGTGGAGATGGACAGAAGAGGATTGGGAGTGAATGCTGTAGGATGACTCTCCACAGTGCTGTCATGTAGCCTCCTTTATTGCTTTTTATATTTCTACACTCCATTCCTGAACTGATTCAATCGCTTACTCATCTGGACACGTGTCTAGGTAGAATTTGAAGAATTCGTCCCAGAGCAGAAGAGAGTAGCACATTCGGAGGAAGGGGCGATGGCACCAAAATCCACCCCTAATATCTATGACATCTATCTGTTTGTGTCCCTTCGACGTCTCTAGAATGAAGGATTGAAAGGTCTGGAGTGATGAAGAGAGAGAGTTGCGGCAGAAGTAGGAGATACAAATAAGATGGAGGCAAAGATAAAACAAGGCAGGAGAGAGGCATCGACGAATAACTGAATGTCAAGAACGGCAGCGTGGCAAAGCAAGATGAATGAATGTAGGCGTGCAACACATAAAACAGCATGTCTGACAGGGGAAAGAATGGGAAAGTTCAAAATGGGGTATCTCCGCACGGTGCTAAGGCACTGAGTTTCTAATTTCCTTTCTTCTTTCCGTATGTTCTTAAATTTCTCCATTGGCCCACTTTCCTAGACATGTATTCAAGTGGAGTATGCAGAATTCAATTTTGTGGAAGGAATCCAAAGAAGATGCTACCCATCGTTCTACCTTAATGAGTGAAACACACTAGGATACCAGTTGTGACGAAAATGAGGATAGAGAGAAGGAAGGGAAGGTAAAGCAGGGGAGGAGAAGTCAATGGCATAACTTATTCATAATTTTTATGCTTTTGATCTCTTCTGGTCTTTTGATTTTAAAATAATGAAGTGTGCGGTTGGAGGTATCCGAGACATTAAGAGGGAGGCAGTGGCAATGGAGGCTGAGAAGCAGTCAAAATATGAGTAGCTAAGTTCTCCTTCTTAACTATGCGTTAAAATTGGGAGGATGCTGTAAAGGGTTGGCTAGATTGAAGTTTAAGTTCCTCTAGTATCAGCGTAAAGGTAGATACATTAAGGGCCAATGAGACTCATTCTCCACCTTGTCGCTAAAGCCATAACAAAGCTCCAAATCGAAACTGGGAAAAAGCAGCTGGATGCATTGGAAAGTGCGACATTAGTCTCAGGAAACACTAGATGGATTTCCGGGTCCATCCAAAAACGCCTTGTGAAAATGTCCGTTTCATAATCACATTAGTGACAGTTGTCTGGCATCATTTGTAGGAGAGGTCGCTTAAGGCTCCACAAATATTAAGGAGACACAGAACAAGTCTCTTAGCACTGAAGTGAGATGAAATCAAACCATGGATTTCGAGGATGGGAGGGTCTTCATGTTGTGCAGCCGCTGCAATACATTCATTACAAATAAGCGCACGGTTCATCCATCACAAGGACCACAACTCCGAACTACAAATAAGCCGTCAAGTCCAACAGAAAATGCGAATATAAACTTGTATTGTGACCATCGAAACAACCACACTGATTACAAGACCACGCATGAGGAAAAAAATCACATTCGAAAAAGAATAATTAGCTGTCACTAAACTAATGTTATGCCCTTGTAAGCTAAAGGAGCATGCCAATGAGTGAACCGAGCAAACTGCCGCCTTCCTTCAATTTCGAAAGAGCGCTCTTATTCAGCGTATTTCTTACCTCATTAAGGATCCGCGTAGCATTTGATAATCGCGCATTGACAGTCTTCAGCTTCCGTGGTTCCAAATCAACCAAGACTTTTGGAAAATCAGGCACCAATTCACGCAGAGCAGCCAGCTTCTTCGGACCCATCAACTTCAATACATAATCAATGAGAGGCATTTTCGATTGTATCATTTTAAGCTCCTTGTTCGTAATGATAGGCACCTCAGTAGCACCTGTTGTTGGTGTCGCTTTCGAGGCTACCTTTTCCTCCTTAGGTACAAGCGTCGATTTCATCGCAGAAGTTGCAATCGTAATTGCTGCTGCTTTAGTCACATTCTTTTTCTTTTCAGGCAAGAGTGTAGATGTTTTCAGAGGAGCTGGTGTGGTTGGCAGTGGAGGCGCGTGTTTTGCAAGAGAGGGCAATTTCGCTACAAAAGCTTGCAGTACCTCGGGATCCACGGCTTGCAGGTATTTAGAGATGTTGGGCAGTTTGTCAAAAACGACTTCCAGTGTGTTGGGATTCTTCTTCGACAAAATTTCACCAAACTCAGGAACATGTGCGGTGACGTACTGAAGGGTCTTATTGTTCATATTGGCCAGGAGGCCGTGAAGGTTTTGATGGTTCTTGATTATGTACTGAACAAAGTTCGGGTCTGCATTCAGCAAGGCATTGGCATGATGAATGGGAATACTTGGCACTGATGAGAAAATTGTCAGTGCAACGTTGGGATCAGCGGTCTTTACCGAATCGGGCTTTTTGGTGGAAGGCTTTGGAGTCGTAGCCTTAGGCTTCTTAGTAACTTGCTTCTGCTTAGGCATATGGGGCATCATGGGTTGATTGAAATATGGCCTAGAGCCAATTAACATGTTGTCAATGCCAGGTGCAGTTGCGATGATTGACTGGAGAAGTATCGGATCCATGCTAGCCAGGATATCTTTGATGTTTGGCAGTCCAACAATCATTGACTGGAATGTATATGGGTCCAAATTGGAAGCAAAAATACCAATTCCTGGTGCGTACATCAACGCAGACTGAAGAAGCACTGGGTCTACCGACATGAGAAGTTGATTAACGTTTGGAATGTCCAAGGGAATCGATTGGAGAACAACTGGATCCATAGTGTGCACCGAAGTAGGGGAGCTCGGAACTAGGGATTGTGAATGCATACGATGCCCATAGCTCGGCATACCATGCATCATCACGGAGTCATGGCCATATCCAGAGATGGCACCTCCGTACCCTGTGATCATTGCGGGTTGATGCGATTCGCCATAATTGTCAACGGAGTGACAAATGCCATCACGGCAGGCAACTTGGCAGTTGCCGCCATTGATGCAACCATAACCCTGAAATGGTCCACTGAAGCATTCATCAGCTTGACACTGCGTGAAGTCATAGAAATCCCTGCATTCTCCTTCCTCACATCCACTCCAGTAGCCGCAGTTTCCACCATAGCAGCCCTGCTCACCAAGGGCTCCGCTACCCCACGCCTCTTGGAGTCCCTTCTGAGGAAAGACAGAGTTCCCAAAGCCGTGACACAGTGCCTGGGAACATGCATACCTACATACTCCGCTTTGGCAACCGTAGCCAGTACCTGCTCCAGAATGGCACACAGATGAATTGCAAGATGGGAACGTCGGTAGCTTTGGATAACCGGAGCCACCGACTGAGGCAACTGAACACAATGACAAGAGTGGTCCCTGCACTCATTGCAACAAAATGATGTTTGACGACTTTGGTGTGCTCTTTTATAGACCTTCATGGTCTGGTCACACCTCACTGACCCCTGATTTATCGGGGTCGAATGTGTTATTATCATAGCATGTGGGTTCCAAAGGTGTTATCTTCCGTGTACTGCATTAGTTATGATTTACAATGTGTGATGGACAAAAGCATAGATTGCTCAATTTGCATCAACTCTTTGAATTATCAGTAGTCACGCATTTTTAATGCAACGGCCCATTTTCAAAGTAAAAGTTTTCGTTACCATTAACTTGCAACTTCCACTTAACCTAACAACCGCCTCCACTTCAAATTTCTCAGTTCACTCTAACGCTACTTGAGAATGACAGACTTATTCTGAGCCTTTGCAATGAAAGAGGGGATGCTAAGTGACCTTGTAAATAATTGCAGATGGGCAATAGCAACGAATGCAGTTTTGAATGGACGGCATGATAGGGTATGTGGCAATGACAGCAGAGGTGCATCCAGTGTCACCGAAAGTGTCAGAGCACTCATTGTTCCTTCCCTCATTGGCGCAAGCCATTTGGAAGTATTTGATCTTGGTTGCAATCCAGCTGACGACGACGACGACGACCAGACCGCAGCACGTATGTAACTTGGTGTACAGAAGGGACGGTTTCATGGCTATCGTATCACTTCTGCTTTTTACACATTCCGATTGTGATGTCCTTTTGGGTGGATACAAGATAGGAGAGGATGCTTTAATAGGAGGCGTACCTGAAGGCATTGAGTAGTTGTATCAGGCAGACACTGGGAATTGTGAAGTTTGCTTAACGACACTGTGTGGGTGAGCTGAAAACCAACATTTTCGGGATAGCCACTGACCGATGGACGCCTACACCTTTAAGTGTCAAATTGCTGACTAGGTTGACGCCTCCTGCTAGTACGGGTATCCAAGATTGTAGATGCCTCATTTCACAAGAAAATTTGTTTGTCACCGCACCTTTGTGCTCACAGGCACCGGCGCTGGTCTGTACTATTCTTGATAAATGATGACTATCCCTTGTGTAGCGTGACCTGTCCCGCTGCGTTATGAATGCTCATGGCGGCATAAAGCCAGTACCTCTGTTTAGACCTTATTTCCTTCTTATTTATCGAGGCTTTCCCTAACCCATGCTTGCTGTTTTCGTTTCGTAGGTTTAAATGTCTGTTGGGTGTGAATCAAATGCAGACGGGAGATTCGCTGTCCAAAGTGGATTATAAGTGCAATTTGTCGGTGTTGTAATACCGCTAT
>JADWOT020001793.1:0-25825 GCA_036345935.2 Taenia hydatigena
TGGATCCAGTTGTTCTTCAATCCATTCTCTTGGACATTCCAAACGTGAATCAACTTCTCATGTCGGTAGACCCTGTGCTTCTTCAGTCTGCGTTGATGTACGTACCAGGAATCGGTAGTTTTGCTTCCAATTTGGACCCATATTCATTCCAGTCAATGATCGTTGGACTGCCGAACATCAAAGATATCCTGGCTAGTATGGATCCGGTACTTCTCCAGTCAATCGTCGCAACTGCACCTGGCATTGACAGCATACTATTTGACTCTAGGCCATATTTCAGTCAACCCATGATGCCCCATACGCCTAAGCAGAAGCAAGTTACTAGGAAGCCTAAGGCTACAACTCCAAAGCCTTCCACCAAAAAGCCCGATTCGGTAAAGACCGCTGATCCCAACGTTACACTGGCAATTTTCTCATCAGTACCAAGTATTCCCATTCATCATGCCAATGCCCTGTTAAATGCAGATCCGAACTTTGTTCAGTGCATAATCAAGAACCATCAAAACCTTCACGGCCTCCTGGCCAATATGAACAATAAGACTCTTCAGTACGTCGCTGCACATGTTCCTGAGTTTGGTAAAATTTTGTCGGAGAAGAATCCCAACACACTGGAAGTCGTTTTTGACAAACTGCCCAACATCTCCAAATACCTGCAAGCCGTGGATCCCGAGGTACTGCAAGCTCTTGTGGCGAAATTGCCCTCTCTTGCAAAACATGCACCTCCACTGCCAACCACACCAGCTCCTCTGAAAATATCAACGCTTTTGCCTGAAAAGAAAAAGAATGTGACTAAAGCAGCAGCAATTACGATTGCAACTTCTTCGATGAAATCGACGCTTGTACCTAAGGAGGAAAAGGGAGCCACGAAAGAGACACCAACAACAGGTGCTACTGCGATGCCTATCATTACGAACAAGGAGCTTAAAATGATGCAGTCGAAAATACCTCTCATTGATTATGTATTGAAGTTGATGGGTCCGAAGAAACTGGTTGCTCTGCGTGAATTGGTGCCTGATTTTCCAAAAGTCTTGGTCGATTTGGAACCACCGAAGCTGAAGACCGTCAATGCGCAATTATCAAATGCTACACGGATCCTCAATGAAGTGGGTGATGTGCTGATAAAGAGCGTTCTCTCGAAGTTGAAAGAAGGCGGCAGTGTGCTTGGTTCACTCATTGGCATGCTCCTTTAGCTTACAAGGCATAACGTTAGATTAGTGACAGCTACTTATTCTCCAAATGTAATTTGTTCCCTCATACGTGGTCTTGTTATCATTGTAGCTGTTTCGATGGTCGCAATACAAGTTTATTTCCTTATTTTCTGTTGGACTTGACGGCTTATTTGTAGTTTGGAGATGTGGTCCATGGGATGGTTGAATCGTGCACTTATCTCGTAACTTGACTAATGTGAAGACTTAGCATTAAGTGGCCCAATGCAAGTAGATTTTACCACTTTGTATTTGTGATTGATGAGAGTTAGCTTAAGCATACGCGAAGGCCAACTTTTGCAATATACCTAGCTAACAATTAGCACAGGTGTTTGTATTTGCGAGGCCTCCCGTCCCAATCACCTCATCCTTTTAAACTCCGCTTTTTTGCATGGGCTAGAGCGTCAAATGTCAAATTCAGCAGCTATGCTTATTTGGAACACACTCCAGTGGTAGAATTCTTTTCCAACGCAGACTACTTGATCCAACGTCTAGTCACACCTAACTGGCCGCCAGTCTACCTGTTTGTCAGCCACAATGACCTCATGTTCGTCTATGTTACCCTTACATCATGTAGGTTTGGAAGGCGTCATTTGGCGTGTGCTACATTAGTCGTGACATAAAATGTGTGTTGGATAATACATGGGTTTCGCTAGTCACGCAGGTGGCTTGTTTTATCGGAATATACGCGTATGCATTGCTACGGCTAACATTCCGAGTAAATGCTGCGTTTAGTGAAGCTAATGCCAGTGTATCATTAATTTACACCATAAAATGGTGATATTGAACGACAAAGCTATAAGGAACTGCACTACTTTATTAATTCTTTATTCTGCAGCCGCAATAGTGAATATGCTGATATAGATCTGCGATGCTCGACGGTGCCACCGCCTCAAATATTTGATTGCGATAGCAACTTTGCTACATTGCAAGCTAATGAGGGCCATTAAGTGAAGTCTTTACGAACTAGAGCCAAAGTTAGTGTTTTTGTATGTTATTTCCAATCGCCAGTTGTAAAGCGCAAATGGACTTAACACTGTGAAGAATGTAGAGCCTGGTGCCCTGTTCTTTAAAGTGCTGAGAATGCTACTTAGAGGGAAAAGCTTCTTTGTGTAGGAATATATAATGGATTAAGAATGGCAGCGGCTTGGGAGTTTAGGAGGAAATGGTAAACCGATTGGTTAATTTTGTTACAGAATTAAACAGATGAACGATCGAAGACTGGTTGACAAAGTTATTAGCTCCATACTCAAGTATCTGGATGTCGAATATGTTCTTACATGCATAACCAGAATGCGTAGTAATCGGCCTATGTTTTTGATGCCGGTTTGATCACTGAAATGCGTAGTAGTGAAATCAAATGAAATAAACATCTCTGGTGCTTTACTCAAATGTCCGGGCACAACGAACCTGGAAAATGAAGAACCTGTAACGCTCTTGATGGTTGCGCATTTTGACAAGACTGATTTAGCCCTCCCTCATTCAGGTCACGATGACACTGGAGGTGCATCAATTATTCCAAATGTACCTGATCATCTTGGATCAATTTCAATGCTACAGTTAAAATATTATTTTAGAGCACAAGCGTCGTCAATGTAATTAATGTTGCACATCAGACAACAAAGCACTTCGCATTCCTGTAGCGGTTACCGCAGCCCTTGATGCGCGTTTCTGTAATGGTACACGATGCTGGCAATGCGTTGGAAAATTCAAGTCACATTCCAAATTCGTACGGTATCAATTCGTACGCCTAATGCATGGGGTTCCAGTGTTGCTGGTAGGAGGATTTTCCTTGTGGGCAAGTTCTAGACCCTTTTTAAAGGCTAAGCCCCCAGCTTTAGCGAGAGCCGAGAATCTGCATTTATTTCCGCTGCGAACCCTTTTCTAGGCAGCGCAGGTGCCAGAACCTTTGCAAATGGAAACCTGAGGCTTTTTTGCGCTGTCGCAATGTGCGGCTGACATTCTTTCTGATAGTCAGTTGCAGGCATGCTGGCATCAGATGCCGCGAACATTATTTTAAAAAGGAAAATCCACCTCTCAAAAACAACAAGTCCTTACACAAACATTTTGTGAATTCCTCGGAGCACATAGGATGAGGTGAACCTGATGAGCCAATGCTTTATTTAGCACTTGGTGATATCCTTGGCAGGTAGGGCCAAACACTTCGACGATGGTCCTCTTAAGCTAAATTTATTAATAATATAAGCCGAATAGCCTAAAAGGTAATGTTCATTAACTCAAAGGACGTGACGAAGTCGTGCAAGGAGCTGGTTCATGAATAATAACAGTACTAATAATCCACTTACTCGATAATGGCGTTGCAGTTGTTGAATTAATTAATCATATGCAGTGCCCTTTTTACCCTATGCAACTTCAAGTGACCGAAAATTAAGTTGTTGGTTACGTTACTTTAGCCAGCCTCAGTAGTTAATTTGACACCTCTCTCTCTCTCTGGTCAGTGATCTCAGGCCATTGCTTCAGCTTAATCTTCTCACAAGAAATAATAATCACTGAACAAACTCTTAGCCCATTAAGAGAGACCATTAAATGCGCCACTTTGTCTAGTTGCCGTTCTCGCGACTATTTGCCTTTTTGCTTCACAATAACCGCTAGCATTTTCACTCAAGATTGCTTTTTGGCCATGATTATTACCGGTGGCAAGTGTCGACACGAACACCATATGCTAATACACTATCGTGCATTTTATCTGTTCTAGGCAGTGGCACAAGAAAATATGGGCGGTAAATTAAACTTGAGATAGGATTTGCTTTAGTTTGATTGTAGCCGCAATTGTTAGCATTGATTAATAGGTGCACTAAGTGTGATTTTGATGCGATTACTATTGTGCTACAAGGTTTGTCAGCAATTGCTAAGAAACAAGAAGCCATTTGGCGGCTACTTATGCATGCAAAGACTCGGATTGTTGACTAGACTCTGCACTCGTTAGTTAAAAAGAAGTAAAGTTAGTGGTTTGAAGCATGTTCACTCAGCACCACCAAGAGATTCTTGCTGTTCGCCGCGTCACAGACGGACAACATTCATTTTAAACATTACACAAACTGGGTTCGAAAGAAAGCAAGCATGAGAATTTCAGAATTATTTTCTGCTAGGAGCGCTTAGCATGGTATGCTCGCAAAAGTGGTCAGCCTGTTGATTCAGCTCCTGGAATGCTGTGTGTAGTGAGAAGCTTCCAATCCTCAATTTCGATATTTCACTTTCTTTGCTAAAAGTGCCTACTGCGTTTGTCATATCCACCCGACCGTCTTGCTTGTAAGTGTCTTTTTGATGCAAATTTTTGGGAGAATGCCAGGAAGCTTTCTAGTGGCAGAGCAACATTATAATCAGGTTACTTCTCTTTGGACGTTTGGAAGTTTATTCCATATTTGTGGTGCCTAGCAAACATTGCCATNAAAAACAGATCTTGCTCATTTACAGAGCTGCCTTGCCCTAGTTACCTCCAAGCGAGACAATGGGCTCCTTCTGTTCACAAAAATTATTTGCTGGCCATTTTGTCAAAAATGAATATGGAACTGCGGCCCCGTTTCCATTTCACTTGCGTGTCTTATACATGACTCTTGTTCCTACAAATCTGCTTAGTGCTTCCCTTCAATGTGAATAGCTGCAAGTAAACACCACTGTTTTGGGAGTGGTCCAGTTTAAACTAATGCTACAGCTTTCATCAAGAGTGCACTAGATCTCTGACGTTAGCAAACGATTTTGCGAAAGGCAGTGAGCGAATCAGCAGCTCCTAATAGATCACAAGTCTTTGTCAGTGGAAGGAGACGACGAATGGAATAGGACTTGAAGGTATGCATAACGTGATGAAGAAATGCGAGGACTAATCAACAACATTAACTCAAAAGACCGTGGACGCACCTCTGGTGTCACCGTTACATAATTTGCCATGCTATCTGTTACAATCATGGGATTCCTAAAATTAAAAGTACGTTTTGCGTTTAAATTTACTTATTTGATAATGACGTTGCAGTTGTTGACTTAATTAATCATATGCAATGCTCTTTTTACCCTATGCGACTTCAAGTGACTGAAAATTAGGTTCTCAGTGCCGTAGTCGTAGCCAGCCTCAGTAGTTTATTTGACACCTCTCTCTTTCTGGCTAGTGATCTCGGGCCATTGCTTCATTTAAATCTTCTCACAGGAAATAACAATTATCGAGCAAACTCTCAAATCCTTATAAAGACCATTAAATGCACAACCTTGTCTAGTTGACATTCTCGCGAATATTTGTTCTTTTGCTTCACACAATAGCCTCTTGCATTTTCACTTAGGATAGCTTTTTTGGCCATGATTAATACCGGTGGTATGTGTCGACACGAACACCATATGCTGATACACCATCATGTATTTTGTTTGTTCTAGGCAGTGGCACACGAAAACATGAGTGGTAAATTAAACTTAAGATAGGATCTGCTTTAGTTCATTTGTAGGATCCGTTTCATTTTGATTGTAGTTGCAATTATTAGCACTGATTAATAAGTGTACTAAGTGTGATTTTGATGCAGTTAGTAATGTGCTACAACAAGTGCCAGCAATTACTAAGAAATAAGAAGCCATTTGGCGGCTACTAATGCATGCAAAGACTCGGATTGTTGACTAGACTCTGCACTCGTTAGTTAAAAAGAAGTAAAATTGGTGGTTTGAAGCATGTTCACTCAGCACTACCAAGAGATTCTTGCAGTTTGCCGCGTCACAAATGCACAACATTTATTTTAAACATTACGCAAACTGGGTTTGACGAAAAGCAAGCATGAGAATTCCAGACTTATCTTCTGCTTGGGGCGCTTGGCATGTTATGCTCGCAAACGTGGTCAGCCAGTTGATTCAGATCCTGCAATGCTGTGTGTACTGAGGAGCTTCTAAACCTCAATTTTGATATTTTGCTTTCTTTGCTAAAAGTATCCATCGTATTTGTCATATCCACCTAACTGTCTTGCTCGTAAGTGTCTCTTTCGATGCGAATTTTTAAGAGGGTGTCAGGCATAGCAACACCATAATCAGGCTACTTCTCCTTGGACGTTCAGAAGTTTATTTTATATATGTGGTGTCTAGCAAACATTGCCATTTGAAATGCCATGCAAAATCTTCTTTCCCTTATTGCACTTTAGATTAGAGCTGCTGCAGTTTCTCATACCAACATTTAACGGTCTCAGTTTTTGACTATGTATAGATTAGTGTCTGATGGTCTGTTCCGTCCAATTCTTCGCTCTCAGATTATGTCTCAAGTGCCTCAACATCGGAAGCACAGCAACCAACTGACACTTTGTTGCATCATTCTGCCATACTTTGGTAAAATCTGGCACTTGCGTAAACGATGACTTGCCCTTATTCTCCTTTTTCTTTATGCGAATCTATGGGCCACAGTTGCATTGCCAGTGGCAGTAGTCGGTGCAACTGGTTAAGAGCTCAACTCAAAGTTAATGAATGTCTAAGTTAACGCAGAGTAAAGCGTCTACTCTGGATCTTTTGACGTCTCATCATGTTCTATCCGATTCATTGATGCTCTCCATACCCTTATTTGTCGTGTCTAAGTGGATCTCATCCCATCTGTGGAGACATTATGACCTAGAGAGATGTCTCAGTGCTTCTAACCTGGTATATTTTCTTGTATTCAGAATTATTTTTTGTGTTTTAGACAATCCATTACAATTATTAAGCTGTCGTGATGTCGAGAATGCTATTTTGTTAGCTCGTACATCGTTTGCAAACTGGGCTAAATATTGGAGTTTTAGCTTCTCCCCGTCTGTATCCACCACTTCTAACTGCCAGTATCCTGATTTTCAATCGCTAATGAAACGTATTCCTTATTACTGCTGCGTTCAATTTCCCATAGTCGACAAAAAACAACTTACTTTGGTGGTTTTACTCTATTAGATAAAAAGTAGAGGTTCGCAGTGATCGCATGGGTTACTTCTTCCAGTAGATAGGCTGGAAATCTTCCATGTGGCAGTCCGATGAACTTACATTCGCTAGGATCAAAATGCCTTGTAAAAAAATAGTCTTTACCCTAAGCCACCCCATTTAAAAAACCGGCATTGACCCTCACGTGTTTAGATTCGCCTACCCACATTAAGTCTACCGATATTATCGAAGAGTTTCTTATTAGTGATCTTTGAATAGGTATGTAACAACGGTTTAACTAGCTTAGAGCAGACTTCTATCAAATGGAAATACAAACTTAGGTTGATTAGACTTTTCCATGGAGGAGACTCAACACAAACGTATGTACCGATTGCTCTGTCTACAGTACACCACAAGGTCCACCTTCCATGAAGCAAGATGCATCCTGGTTGATGAAGGTAATCGCATCATAGAACTACCTATTCCGAAAGGCAGAGTTCGCACTTTGGCAATTAACGTTCATCACAGCATGATGCGTTCGTGCAGAGGTGCATCAACTGCCGCATACAGCGATGGAATTGCGCACTAATAAAATAAGCATCTGCCATCAATAAGGTAGGCGTTTGAAATGGTGGTAAAAATACGAAGGCTGATGCAAGATGTGTGCATGAGCGTAACTATTGGATGGGAGAGACTCAGCCAACGCAAATTTCTCGATGGAACAATTCTTATTCGGTCTGTGTGTTGAGAAAGCCGTGCCCTCCTAATCCTCATTCTTCGTCAAATATTCTACAAATGCAAAAATGATCCCTGTAAATCTTATCGGCTCCTTCCAAAGTGATGAACACTAAGGTAAAGTCATATACACATGGGGCTGTCTTATCCACAATAAAGACAGTTCACCAAGCATTTGATCAAAAGAGGTCACCCTTGCCTAGGACAATATATCGAGTTGTGAACATGATGTGGGCATTGACTGGAAAGAGTTAATAGGTAAATTGATTGCAGTGACAGTTGATCATGTGTTGGGCATGTGCTTGGAATTCAGTAACATTGATAAAGAAGGAACACGAATTTAAAAGTGCGCTCCTTCAGACTGTTTTACAACCTGGTATGATGAACATTAATGCGCAGAAAATTCAAAGATAAGCTTTGTCTAGGAGTTACGAACAGGCACAGCATACAGGAGAGTTCTGGTCCAACGGGGCAACAGTCACACGCGATTTTACACGTCTACTTTCATTAAGAAGCATATTTTGAGTGGACACTTTGCGTTCCTTTGCGTTACAGTCGCTCCTACCAATGGGATAACAAAAAACCTGTACTGTTGAAATTTACTTGATGTTAAGCGCCTAAGTCTACTGCTACTTAGCAAGTAGCAAGTCCAAGTTTTACACCAAATTCCGATCAACCTGACCCTCCTTTATTGCTATTATGATGAAGTCATGAAATTGTTAAGGAAGCAAATGTCCCCTTTTGTCCGAAACCTATGCCAAAATGAACTTCAATTCCTGCGTTGTCCCTTGAGCAGTCGATTTACGTCGATTTCAGAGCCCTAAATTTGCATCCTTGCGCTAACTCGGTTAGTGAGAAAATATGAAAGGGAAGCGACAATTCTCTACAAAATTCCATAAATCTACAAGTTTCAGAACAAGTATTTTTGGAAGAAGGAATTTGTTTAGTCTACGCAAATTGGTGTCATTTATTTAACAATTCAATGATCAAGGCAATGCGATGAACGTTCTGTTTGACAGAACTTTGCTGCCTCTATGCGCATGCGTTCACTGTCCTTGTCAGTGGAACAGAGGCTAGATTTGGAGTCCATGCTGTCCGAAGTCCCATACTGCACATTTGCAATGGAAATGAAGTGACTCTTCATAGCAATTTTCGCTATTCATTGATGGTCTAGCGCCGATCCCTTACTTCTCATTACCTCTTTCGCTCATGCTGCTGCTGCTCTCGTTGCAGGATTTTGCAAAAGCAGATGGAAGGAAAAGGTGGGCCTTCAGCTCAGTGCAAAGATTTACCTAAAGTGGGCGGTGCTGGGCTCGATTATGCTGACGATGACATCGTATCCTAATCCATCATTCGCAGCAGCGGCTTTGATATCTTCGTCCACCTCTATGTCATTGGCATTGGTGAGAGTGACTGACATGGGTTTGAACTTGAGGACATTGAGCATTCTTCCATATGGGGTGGATCAGAGACACTGATGCAAAAGAAAAACCGCCTCCCATATTTAAGTGCCCAAAAAAGACATACTATGGTCAGCTGATCAGCCTTAAAAAAGGCACCGCTAGAGGTTTCGCCTCCTCTAGCTATAGAAAAATTAAAGGCAAATGAGCCAAAATAACCACCTAATCTGGAGTCCAATCAAGACTTCGCGGGTCATCTATCGTCAACATGCGCAGAATGTTTAGTAGTAATTCCACAGCCTAAATGGCGAACCCATATTACGAAATTAATAGAATACCTGCCTGATTACTTCCCGGCTTCCTGGCTTACTTGTTACTTAGTAATGGCTGTCAAGTCAGAGCTAGCAGTTGCTTTAACAAGTCAGATGAGTCCGCTGTGATTGCAGAATGTAATTGCAGTGCCAAACCACTAACTTACCTCCATTCCAATCAAAGCTGATGGAAAAATAATCGCACACTGCAAGTAACTTTAATTTACCCATCTTATTTTGACTTAGTTAAAACGGCAATGAATAGACGTTATGCACTTACTAGATTTTCTATCCACGAAACCAACTGGCTTTCTGGCTCGAAGAGTCAAAGGGAGAGGAGGAGTGGCCATAAGAAAGCAACAGTGATCTTGAGAAGGAAGAGGAGAATGAGTGAATTATATTAGCACGAGCACCTTACAAGGGCAATGACGATGATAAGCTGGACTTTAATTTCGACTAGATCGTATTTTTTAAATATATCACTGTCTGATGTAAATGATACCACAACCTAATAACATTGGACATGCACTGCCATCATAAATGCTTTTCTAATGCTTTGTGACCCAATTTTTTTCGCCACCATTTCCCATTCAACATTTCCTTCATTAAATCGGGCTAGAAGCTCTCTAATTTCCTTCGATAGTCTACAAGACTCTTAGCGTTTGATCACCCTCCATACTTCGTAGCTTGTCGGGGAATGACAGCAGTTTAAGCAAGTAAATGATGCTAGGCAGAGGTGCCTTCAACCGCAAATATCGTTTCTTCAAAGATTTCTTCTTTAGGCTGCATATCGAATTTAACAGCTTTTTTTGCGAATTTTTGATTTTACAAATTCGCGTGCGCATTGCTTTAATTTTCATCATCCATTGATAATCAGATTTAAACGTCTGTTCTGGTCCTCTTCATTGGCTCTTGAGAATTCGACTTATACTCTGGTTCTGCAGATCACCATTCGAGCGTCGTAGACGGAAAAAAACTATAACTAGGCGTAAGTGAACAAACCTACTCGCTGTAACATTCTGAACCGTTCGGGGGATCAGCAGGTCAGTCAACATGCCACGAAGCTTGTAGGTGCATGTGGTGCTCTATTTTGTGCAGCCGAAACCATTGGGAATCAGGACGCCTTCGGATACAAACAGGCATGGGACTGCTTGTGGGCTTCGAATAGCAAGAATGCCCTCGTGTTCTATGCAGCATCATTTGCACGGAGAGGAAAGCAGAGGGGTGCAGAACTGTGAACGGGCTTTAACTGTAAATGTTCGATGTAATCGAAAGAGGAAAAAGCAGGAAAATGTGAGTGCAAATGCAGTAAGGAAACACGCTGCAGCAGGTCTACGAACCAATGATTTCACTACTCCACACCCCTTATATCTCTCTCTGTGCAAAACGGAGGTTTCGATACTATGGTTTGGTGACAGGAAGCGTGTGTATTTGCAGCCCAACCTCAACACACGTAGCCCAAGGTGACTGGTATGACGAAAATGCTGGCTATTTTAGATATTGAAAACCACTGGTAAAGTGACATTCGCGCACAACTTTATTGTAGAGATAAGGTTTAACGGCGAGGACGTGCGCTTTTGTGGACATTTATGGCCTGGTCACGCCAACAATCTACATGAGAACCTAAATCCTCTTCCCTTAAAGCTGGTAAAAGAGCACACCAACATTGATTGTTGTTAGTCTTGTCTTCGCGCGTCTCTTGATTTGGTTTCTGAAACAGCCAACATTCTTCTCAACCAATCATCAGCGTCGCATTTTGGAGTAGCTAGTGGCTGCAGGTGTTTGGATGAAGTCTGCAAACACACTCAAAACTCTGGGATGCGGGCAAAATGAATTCCTTGGCATGTGGAACGGCTACACTGGATACTAAAGCCACTAGTGTAAATGAGTAAATGAGTGAATGATTCAGCGTGCAGATAATTAGCTTATAGCCTACCGTTGGATTGGAACCATAGTGATAATGAATTCAAGGGCAAAGCTCAATGTAGCAGTTGCAGGAAAATTGTTGAAGACGCCCACAACTAGTATGTTTAATGAAATGTCTCCATGTCACTTTCCGTCATACAATAATGGCACCAATTGACGCTACTAATTTAAACCTGTTCACTATATGCTTCTAGATCCGAAAATACAGCTATTTTACTAATCTTATTATTTTAAACATTAGTCAGTCATCTTAGCCTATAGAGGGTGGAGAGTGGGTGTTACGACAGTTGAATTGAAGTATGTGGGAAGGATAGTCAAAAAATGAATGAATGAGTGAATGGAATCACAAATTTGTTGACGAGATTGTCAAAAGGTTGAATGAATTGAATGTAAAGTCAATAATTGTATAGAAGTACTTCTGGTGGTAAATAGGGATGGGGAGGAATTGTTTGTAACCGCCTCCACATATTGCCTAAGAAGCATGGTAATAAATGCTTGCTAAAGACGACTTACGCTTGTCCTAGCACATGTTGAAACGCGTTTACGGTTTGCTCAGATGGCGTAGATTAAGTTGAGATTGCGCAAGACAGTGCAGTGGCATAGGTCGTTTCGGCTTAGCTAACAAACCTAGCGCTACATAGAAAAGATGGCGCATAAGGAGGATCTGCCTCTACCACCTACGCAGGACGTCTTTGATACAACTCAAATAGTCCTCTTGTCATCAGACAGCTCCAAATCCAACTGCGATAAGACGAATGAAGCTTGTCATTACATACGGCCACGCTCTCATCCACTTTATCTATTTGCCGGCACTTTGGACCACATTTTTCCTATAGTACATCTCATTTGAGAATGTTGGATGTTTCTAGGCATCGATATTATAAGTGCAGGAAGGACGTGGGGTAGCGAACCGCAATACTTACGATGGCAGTGTCTCAAAATCAGGAGGGCAACCACGTACTTCCACGACTAATTTTGAAATCGTCCTCTCACCTACAAGGTACATTTATAGAACATAAGTGTAACAGACACTTGACCGCAACGGCCCTTACCACCGTCACAATCAGTGTTGTGTTTAGCAGCGGTATCGATGCCATACGTGCCTCCATTGAATTCTGATGCCACCCGCTCATTCAATCAAGCATTGCTACTGCTCACTTATTCCCTCTGACCGCTGCATGTGCCGCATAACATGCAGGTGGGCAAAGGAGTGAAGACTCGAGAGCATCAAAGACTTTTACTGATGGATATCAATTGAAGGAAAGAAGAGGAATAAACATCAGATCCCATGAGCACATACAGCTGACAACAAGCGCTAGTAATCTATTCACCCCAACTAACACGCCTGCTTTGATGAAATGTACGTTCACTCACCTACTTCGTGCGTGCATTTATGGTACCAATAACATGCACGCCTAATTTTGAACAATCTGGACGTTCGCAGGACTACCGATTCTGCGTAGCCGATTCCCAGAGGACACTGGTGAATGTTCACTCAAAGCATGAGTTCTGAACAGCTGACGGTCTTTGTCATTGTTCTTAGAGGAATCGGGACCACACTAAATCTCTACAGTCGCATCGTCGAGATGAGCTAACTCTCATGTCTGGTCAGCAATCGTAAGCCCTACTGTATGCATAACATGCATCCCACCCTGGTGTTATCCAATTCTATATTCTAATTAATCTCAAAAGGTCCCGGACTGTACCCATTCATAACCATAATGGTTAGATGCTCTCTTCTTGCATTGATTTACCCTCTATTCTAAGTAAACACGTAGCAAGGGTAATTGTGCACAAAACGCGGTTTCACCTATTGCGTTAAAGCACCGCTTGGTTATAGTAATAATGCAATTTATTAAGAAAACTTTGAGAAGAATATCGTCTTGGAGAGTTGACTCTTGCGGGGGTTAACCTTCACGAACCCTAAATTAAAAAGCTCATTGAAGCAGCGCTGTAGCAAATGCTGTGGTCATTTGAAATGAGGTTTAATTCGTGGGTTTGAACAGGCTTTTAGTATTAAAATGAAAGTAAATACTAAAAGGCGCAAAGGCAAGCTTAATTATTAAGTTCTTATTTAAAGAGAATCCAGCTGACTCGGAGGTTTAGAACATGTGGAGGACCGGTTCAGACTTCAATTGGACTGCTATTTAAAACAGCGCGACGTGGAGAATGTAGAAGATTGTTTGCTTCAGCATGCATTCTCATTCTCGGCTACAAAGATGAATAGACTTTTACACAGTAAACAATCGCAGAAAATGGACTAACCAATTACAAAATAGTTCAAACGCTGGAGATGTTTTTGGAGTATGGGTAGAGGTTAGACAAATCGCAGACTTATCGAACATTTTCCTTCAATTTGTAATTACAATTTTAATGAAGCCCGATTGGCAAAATACCGGTTGAGATCACTGGTGCAAGGCACTTAAACTCTGACTTCGCCGTGAATGCGGCCATTTCTCATTGTCGTGTCAGACATGCAGAATTCACACGTGAATAAAGTGCTCATTCGTGAAAATTGGTCACTGCTAACATAATTGGGGCGTTTGAGTGGGATAGCAAAGGAAGGAATGGACGGTTGAGGTCAAAGGGAGGAAGGTTTGTGGATAAGCAGTCAACGTCACAAAATGGAGGAACATGGTTTAAGGCAAATCTGTGAAGTTTATTGCATCAGATCGAAGCTGCACTGATGACCATAAACAGCGAAGCAGGGAGCCATTTCAACGTGCACTTCTGCATGAGTGACAGAGGATTTCGGAGGGAGGGTTCCATTGGGTTCGCTCTGAAGGAGGTGTGGGGTCACCTGGTTCGCATACCAATGCAGTATACTACTGCCTTCAATTCAATAGTGCACAGAGGAAGCAGTCTTTTGTTCCCTTTTACACTTTGGGCTTTGTCAGCAGTTATTGATGCCTAACTGAATTGCAAATATAATTAATTTGCATACACGAAACTGACAATGGTTCAAAATGCGGTATCAAAAATCCTCATAGCTTTGCTCACAGCAACGGTCGCTTCAGTGTTGGTTTAATTAGCATACAAGTACTGCCGTGGGCATAAGGAAAAAGGACTCGTTAATAAAGATAGCTGAGAGACGAGTAGGTTTGACGCGTTCAGTCTGCGATTTGCCATTGACCCTAAAATTGCGCTTTTTCATCTGTACTCTTATTAAAAATGCAGGTAATGGATGCTGCACGTGGCCCAGATTTGTGGCACCGCTAATAGCTGCAATCAATCTGCAACTACTAAGTTTGTTTGTGATTTGCGAAGGCGTAACTATGACCGCATTGCTAGCTAGTTTGAAGTGGTTCTAGCATAATTGGCATCCTCCTAACATGCACGCTGAAATTTTTTTCAAATCACCACTTTTATTTAATAATTAGTGGTTTGCA
Organism: Taenia hydatigena; assembly: GCA_036345935.2. Lineage (NCBI taxonomy): Eukaryota > Metazoa > Platyhelminthes > Cestoda > Cyclophyllidea > Taeniidae > Taenia > Taenia hydatigena. Next base: position 14,826 of record JADWOT020001793.1, read on the forward strand.
GATTGTGTGAGTTGCGAATCACTTCTTCTCCCAGAATGGAATTTACTCCTTCAAAAGTCCACAGCATCCTATCCGATAATTCGAATCTTTACTTAGTCAATGAGAACGGTCTCTAACTGTGGTGGCTATTGTATCCAGAATATGCTGGTGGGCGGTGTGGAATTTGGTTTCGCATACTTGAACTTTGGTCATAAAGAGTAATTTAAGCAAACATTTAAAGACTCATGAATTTTATTTGATTCGTAAGCTTAAGGTGCCATTTTTGTTGACTTTAGCGGCTAAGGTATAGTGGTTCGGCATTGATCTCGACACATATTTCATATACCCACACGTTTCTAGCGGGTCTTTGTGTGCGAACACGCAACTAAACCCACGTCGTCACCTCACAACACTGAATGTCTTTAAAGCAACCCACAACTGCTGGTGCTCGTGACACATATGCACTGGGTGGAAATGTCACTCTGCCTTTCTATTGATGCTGCTCCTTAAACACAGCTTACGGATGTGAAGAAACCCCACATTAAGATCGCAGCTATTGCACACTCTCGAGAGGAATTAGAAAGCACAGGATTCCTACACGTTTAAAATTGCCCAAAATCGTTTGTGAAGTGTCGGCAAATGTGAAATAAGACTAGTTTTGAGAGTATAAGTGAGAGAGAATAAAAATGAGTTGCAACATATTAAGGCGAGGTGATGAACGGGCTTCTTTTACTAGCGTGAACTAAGTAACTTCATCACCGGTCACTGTCTCGCCTTGTATGTTTCTGTAACATGTTGATATCAAGCAACACGGTGGGCGATCTATTTGAAGCATCAGTCTACACTGCTAGGTGCATACTCTTTATCAGTGAAATTTTTAAACGATGGTGTCTGACACGCTCGGGTGTCTTAAATGCGAAATGGCTTCGAATAAAGGGGCTAGTAGGCCCCAACCCTGCTAAAACTGAGACTAGACCGTTTTTTGGAGTCTACGAATTATATCACCTTTAGATATGGAGGAGTTTATTCTGCCAACATTAAGGACGTTGGGTTTTGGTGAATTGCTTTGAAAGTCAGACATTTCGCACTTTCTGCTCATTTCTTTAAAGCTAGCGTGCGGAGACGACATCACACCCTCACCTCAGCGACCTATTTTTTAGAAGACCGAGACTGTTTCACGCGTTGATGGCACAAATAAATGAAACCAAAGTGTCACGCTGCAACGCCCGTTGACAGTGCAACCAGTCTTGAGATTACAACTGCCGCACACTCCAGAAAATAAATTTGAAGTAATAGGAGCTCTCGCCATGAAACCTTCTCTTAATCGTTTGTGGAGTACTGATTTAAATAATACATGAACGAAGAAAATATTTACAATCGCTTATGATAGAAGCCTCAAACCAGATTGCTTGATCAACGGTAAGATAAATGCGCACGGATGTGGTAAAACCAAAGCAGTCGCTTCACTGACATTTTGTGCGTAGTTTATGTGGTCTCATCACCTGATGGTCTCTTAAATCCCGCTTATCTTAGCACATTTACTCGCATGAACGAGATTTTCAACGGACAGTGCTTAAAAGGGGTAAAAATGGACTTGCTTGAAGTCAGTTCACACAAGGGTAAAAGCAACGTTAACAAACAGTGCTCACTTACATGTAAGGTTATTCAATTTAAAATTTCCCACCTTAAATATTAATCCGCCTTAGTGCACATCTCCTTCTAATCAGCACATTGCTATACGACACCGCAATGATTTTCTACGTTGGTAGGATGAGGCGACGTTCCTCCACCTCAGTACATTGCAAAACTAAGCTAAACCTATCCACATAGCCTAGATACAATGAATGAACAAGGCGTTTATGGCTTTCGTGCTTACAAACCTGCCTCTTCGCTAAAGCACGGAAACCTCATAGTTGTGGCGATTGTGTTGCAATAGGGGAACCAATCAGCTTTACGAGGTTAGTGTGGGACGTCTATAAAGCCACGGAGACAGCACCAAGGGAATAGACACAATTCATGCTGGAAGTGATTGTAGCACTGCTGTGTGCAGCTCACTGCTTAGGTATGCTTCTTCTTCATTTCCTCATTTCTGGTCCCCTTTCCTGTTTGCCTTTCCTCCATTTTGAGAGTGTCAATGCCAGGATAGAAGGATTGCCCTAATCACTTTCTCTTTAAAGGCGAAACAAACCCCAGGTTATGGGGCTCCCGTGTTGTTGGGAAGCCGCTCGGAGTCTCATATCCATTAGAATACGAGTACAAGAAGACCTATGTAAGTAAGCCACTGCAATTTGGTGGGTACACAATTCTGAATTACGCATGCTGAAATGCATTTCGGGTACACAGAGGTCGAGATTAACATTGTGCTGATTGGCCACAGTTTTCAGCATTACTTTTGTTGCATTTAGGCTCCAGTAGTGTACACCTCAACAGCTGTCCTCAAGATGTTTATCAAGTGTTACAGGTGTGTGGCCTATGACGAATATTGGGGTAGTCCCTGTTATTGGAGCGAAGGTAAGCTCACCTCTCACTGCCTCACATTTGAGCACTATTTTATTCATTCCATTCCTTTTATTTCTCAATACGCTTATTAGATATCAGACACCTAGCATTTTACTAGACAATGTCACCCAAATGTAAGCAGATTGCTTAGCTTGCTAGTTGCAAAAAATGGAACAAATTACACCTTAAAAAGAAAGAAACCATCGCACTCTGAATGATTGTAGCGTGCAGTTTTAGAATGTAAACCAGTCAAAATGCAAATTGGCATTTGACCCGACAGGAGTCAGTTTGTGATCCAAATAAATGCATTTTCTATATCTTCAATTCACTAGCATTGTTTTTATTCTAGAAAAAGCTAGCCTCACCATCGAAGACGTGACTAAACAGGAAAAGATTGAAATTATCGACTTTGGTAACTATCCGAAGCTGATATCAACCACGTACTTTGTGCCGAATTGCAAGTTCCCAGCACCCAAACCAGGTATCACACTATTTACCACGCATTAGCAGTCCAGTCATTGAAATTCCTTGAAGCAATTCGAGATAGGCAACGCATCTTTCTCTGTTCAAATGCTAGGTGGTGTGGATCTAATGACGTCGTTCCCATTTTCACGGTTTGTCAAAGGGCGGCGGCCTTTTTACGTAAATTTTGGTGTTCAAGGAGCAAAGGGCGACGGATTGGTAGGCTGTTCAGTTTCCAGACAATCTATTGTTCATTTTACATATTTTCTGCAGTACTTTTCGATTAAAGCTTGCATGTATTCTAAAATAGGCCACACTTTACATAAGTGAATCAAAAAATTGCCTTTGGAAAGGGACTAAGCTTCTACACCAAGGCCACCCCTCCTGCAGTAAGTCCTGGAAATCTGTGTGCTAAGAAAAATTTTGTGGACAATTATTTTTTAAGGAAGAAGCACAGATAATAAAAGAAAGCAAAGTGAGGAAGCAAATATTTTCTCTCACAGATCTGCACGCGAAACTCGCGGACTTATTTAAAACATTCTTTTAATTTACTACCACTTGATGCACCTTTGCTAACACGAATGTTGGTTCTTAATTTCGTCAGTCAGCATGATGGAAGACAAGGCCTTAGACTTGAGGATATTTTATGGAACATTCTTCCCACGGACCGACGCTAAAAATGACACTTTCACGTGGGTGGCAAACGAATCGCGTTTGACAGTGACTATCGATTACACACAGAATGGAACATCACCTGAAGTGAAGGAATGCAATCGTAAGCCTCGCGAGCATGTAACTTCTCCCAAGTGATTATTTTTTAAGTGAGCCGTTCCACTCGACCTTACTGCAATTCGTGCTGTCCATGATTGTCTTTAGGTCTCACCACCACTTGCTTAACGATTCAGGATCTTTATGTTGTGTTCTGCATTTCAGAATATGGAGGGGCACAAAGTAAGTGAGTTTGTCAGTAGGCATGGCATTTAAGCCAAGGCTTTGTAAAATCTAGGTAATTAGCCATAAATATGCCTCAAAACCAACAAATTAAGCAATTGTGTGACAACCTCACAATTTTAATTAGTCAATCCTAATGGTAATAAATGCAATTCATGCAATGTTTGCTTTAGGAGATACGACCACGGCAGCACCCATAAAACCATTACCGGCCTCGACGCCTTACATGGGTAAGCGCTTATTTCGCTGAGTTTTCTTGACGCCACTTATGTTCTTGCGCCTTTCCAACTAGGCAGGCCAATATGGCAAAGCTACTACTTTTGTGTTAGCTCCTGACTAAAAGGGGAGCAAATTCTGTAGTTCCATTTCAATCCAGTTACAAAACTAACTCTGATGCAAAACTGAGTGACAATTGCCCGCATCGGAGCACCTGCAGAGACCACACTTAAATGCGCATCTCACTGCATCTCTTTGATTTTTGTTTTAAACGCACAACTGCTAGACACTTTGCCTTTAGTTTGCGATCATCTTTGCGCCATGGCCTCACCTTAATTCTTTTGCGCTTATAAACAAACTGACGTGTCGTGAATCCACTCTTGTTTAGTCATTATATTCACGCACATCATTTTTCGTAGAGTAATGGGAGGTTGTGCTCGTGGTAATTAACTGCTGCTTTTGTAATCAAACAGCAACGTCGTTTGGTAAGTTGACACATTAAGCTTTATTTGGGCATAATCATCTCCATCGCACCTACCAAAGTCCACATTGGCAATGTTAGCTTTCCTTGATTTTTAAACACGTGCAATTACTCCTCGTCTGCACGATCGGTGGTTGCATAGTAAATAGTATTTGCAGTGACCGACATTTCTTAATTTCCTCTCAGATGGCTAAGCTTTTCAATTCTAAAATGCAACTCATCTAAATCTCTTTGTTACCTTGAAATCTCATTGTTTTCCAACATTACCGCAAACGGCAAAATGACAGCACGGATGCAGTAGCCTTCCGCATTGCTTTGTTAGACTTAACAGCATTCCAATCATCATTTTCTGGGCGTCCAGATTAAATACTGTCTTTTTTTAGTTGTGCTTGGATTGTCGGTGGTCCTGGTGATGATTTCTTCTACATCTACAGTAACTTTTTTTCATGTGTGTTCCATTTTATCGGCCTAAATTTGTAGTCTTTTCTACCAAGAAGACTCATTTCATTGTTCGCTACATTATATTTATGTATACCTGCTGTGCACTGTTGAATAAAGAAAGGTACAGTTCTGCAGTGGGTAGTTGCGATGACATAGCAATCTACTACTGTTGATGTCGTTTGGCTCAAAATCGCCAGCAATGGAAGAGACGTGGGAGCCGGTATACGGCAACATTTGATTCCTTTTTAGCTGAGAAATACAGGGTCTTTATAAATCACAATAAACTCCAGGAAGACGAGAAGACAGGAAGGTGTGATGGGAAATAACAAATCCACTATCTCTCCCACAACACGGGACTCACGCCCTTAACATCAATCACTCACCCATTGCTGTCTCTTCTTTCCCTCTCTTTATCTGCCACACTCTACACTACCACAAAAAACACGCGCTCATCAGTGGTTATTCATCCATCGATAAAAGTCTCCTTTCTCGCTCTCTTCTTCTCGCTCACCATCTCCACCCCCGCTAAACACACGTGCTTAACATCGATCCTTCACCTAATGCTAATTGTCTCCTCTCTATTTCTTAATCTCTGTCCCTATCACCTTTCTTCGCCAATGAAAGCCTGTGCTCACCAACGATCATTTGCGCAATGATAAATTCCATCTCGCTATCTCACTTTATTATTCTCACTCTCTCTCTCCATTACCAATGTGATCTCGTGCTCAACATCAGTCATTTACTTAATGCCAATTGCCTTCCTCCGCTCTTTTTCCCTCCCTACCACTCTCCTTCACCAATGAAATTACGTGCTCATCATCGATCATTTGCACAATGCCAACTGTCTCCGCTCTCTTCCTTTATCTCTCCCTCACCTTCCATCGCTAATAAAATCTCGTTCTCAACATCAGTCATTCATCCAACGCTAATTTTCTCCGATCTTTATCTTTCTCTCACTCCGTCACCCTCATTTAAAAGAAATTTCGTAGTAAACATTAATTAATCACACGATATCAAACTTCTCCTCTCTCTTTCATCCTCCATTGCCAATGAAACCTCCTGCTTAACATCGGTCATTCAATCAATGCTACTCTCGCGCTTCTCTATGTTTATCCCTTTGCAATCACCCTTCATCTTTAATAAAATCTTGAACTGAACATTGACCATTTGCAGGATGTTAAATGTCTTTTGCCGTTCTCCTTCACCCTCTTTCTATCATCCTCTCTCACGAATGAGCTTTCGAGCTCAACATCGGCCATTAATATAACGCTAATTTTCTCTCATCATTCTTTATCATTCTCTCCTTCACCCTCCATCACAAATAAAATCTCGAGCTCAACACCGAAATGCTGGATACGTCCTTAGCTTAGCTAAAATCGGTAAGCCGTGGGACTAGCTAATGTTTAATCCTTCAACCTCAATACTGATGGCAGAGAACCATCCAAGGTGGTGGTTTAGGTGGCTGCACAGTGCTGTTTCTTCTCGTCTATCTGAGCTGCGGTCGTGCGCATAATCTATGCTTCGGTTTTTCATTTCTGTAGTGGTCCCTTAATTGGAACCATTGAAATGCTCTGCGTTTTTCCAAACATGGCACGTTTTGTGAGTAAGCTGAACCCCCAACGAAGGGTTGCATTCCAATCAAATTGCCCCGAGGACTGGCCTATTGGTGAACACCATGACAGAGGGGAACAGCATGAAGAATATAAAGCGAATCGCACAACATGGTCTAGCTACTTCAACGTTGTCCAAAGACAGTCGCTATGAATTAGACACCTCTCGTCTCATATACAATGATAGTTGCTGATGTTAGGAAGAAAGTAAAAATTAATCTACTAATCTGCGCTAAAAACTTGATGATAGGCTTTCGCTTTATAAGGGCAATAAATTTTGCAGCTTCAAAATGCAATGAATCAAGTTTTCTTACGAGCATATACCTTCCGCCTGCCCGGTAAAATGTGTTTTAACTTTCTCAACCTAGTCAATTTTGGCATTCCCTGCCCCTGCAGATATCAGGGTATTACCCAGTTAGGGAATCAAATTAAGAGCTTGCGCCTTTGATAACCCTAGGCAAGTTCGGCAATGCCCCATGAATTACATAATAATGACTGTGTGACCTAGATTTGTCCCTTAATGAGTCCAAACAGTAAATGCTGAGTCGATTTTCCGCCTTAGGATACTACCCTCTTGAAAACATGGGATTTGAATGGCAGCTATTACGAAATGTGAGTTGTGGTAATAATAAAATTCTACGAAGCAGTTCCCGTGCAAAGTACACTAAAAGAGCTTTAAAGTTAATATTATATGAAGGGGAGAGTAGAAGAAGGAAAAGAAGAAGCAGTGAGAGAAGGAATGAATTTAAGTCCTGTGGAGCATCAGTAAAGGCGAAAGGATTTGCAGGTGGTGATAAGTGTGATGAGAAGGAATGCAAATTTAGGGAGCTAAAGCGACAACAGGGTTACTTATTTGTGCTAGAGTGAAACGCGATGTGCCATACGCTGTGTGGGTGCAAACTTAATGAACCACCGCATCTGACGAAACAATAATTCTCGACATGGATCTAAGTCCTGGTTGACCGATGCTTTCATCCCATTCAATTTTTCATACCGATTTCTACAGTTCCTCATTTAAGAGTAAGGTCCATTTCTGGGTTAATAAACAACACATGATCCGGGTGAAAAAGACCGTATATTTTGTCTTTCGGATGTTTGTCTGCATAGTCAAACTCGTCATCCTTGCGTTAAGAGTCTGATTTGCAGCCCAAGCCCGCCACATCGTAAGACACCCGACTCTCCGTATTCAGCTTAAGTTTTTTGGTGTCATCAGATGGCCTTACGGAATACGTGACAACATCTTCACGGCCGGATCAGCTTACTTTGAAGAGACGTCTGATGTCTTCAGTTTTGCTGTTGCTGTCACCAACAGCATCCTGGAAGCAGGTAGAGCTTGCATAACTAGAACACAGTAGTTTACTCGCGCTTTGGCTGTTCAGTGCAGACCATATACGAATGTCGGAGCTTAATGACTGCTTAATAAACTTGTCATTCCTAAACAACCAATTTTGTTGTGAAAAAAATTGATTGGCAGGTTGAATGGTAGGGATGACATGGACGTGCATGAAAAGATCATCATGGATAAGCTCTGATGTCCAAAAAAAGAAATATTGAAAAAATAACTCGTTCTGACGATGGCAACCTCCGTAAACTTCGACAAAATAATGGATAGAAATCCTATTGCGATTCATGCTGCTTACTGGTTCTAAGATTAAGTTGCGTTTAGACATAACACGTTTGCAATTGCTATTTGTAGCTATTATTCTGGATATCGAAAAAATAGTTGTGGTAATTGTGTTGCAATAAGGGAACCAATCAGCTTTATGAGGTCAGTGTGGGACGTGTATAAAATCACGGGGACAGCACGAAGGGAATAGGCACAAATCATGCTGGAAGTGATTGTGGCACTACTGTGTGCAGCTCATTGCTCAGGCGTGCTTCTACTTCATTTTCTCATTTCTGGTCTCCTTCTCTGCTTGCTTCTCCTCCATTTTCGAAAGAGTGCCAATGCCAAGATAATAGAAAAGTCCTAATGACCCTTAATGAAACATCTTGAGGGCAGTTGTTGAGGTGTGCACTACTGGAACCCAAATGCAACAAAAGTAATGCTGAAAAGCTGTGGCCAATCAGCACAATGTTAATCTCGACCTCTATGTACCCGAAATGCATTTCATCATGCGTAATTCAAAATTAAGTGCCCACTAAAGTACAGTAGCTTACTTGCATAGTTCTTCTTGTACTCGTATTCTAATGGATATGAGGCTCCGAACGGCTTCCCAACAACACGGGAGCCCCACAACCTGGGGCCTGTTTCGCCTTTAAAGAGAAAGTCATTTCAAGACTCCTTCTATCTTGGCATTGACACTCTTTCAAAAATGGAGGAGAAGCAAGCAGAAAAGGAGACCAGAAATGAGAAAATGAAGTAGAAGCATACCTGAGCAATGAGCTGCACACAGTAGTGGCACAATCAATTCCAGCATGATTTGTGTCTATTCCCTTGGTGCTGTCTCCGTGACTTTATAGACGTCCCACACTGACCTCGTAAAGCTGATTGGTTCCCCTATTGCAACACAATCGCCACAACTATGAGGTTTCCGTGCTTTAGCGAAGAGGCAGATTTTTGAGCACGGAAGCCACATGGAGAGATTTCGCTTAGTTTTGCAACGTACTGAGGTAGAAGAACGTCGCCTCATCCTACCAACGCAAGATGTACTGTGCTTTCATAGCACACAAGAAATTGAAAGGCGCTAAGGTGGACTGATATTTAAGGTGAGATATTTTAAATATCATGATATCACATGTAAGTGAGCACTGTTTGTTACAGTTGCTTTTACTTGTATGATCTGGCTTCAGCCAAATCTCTTTTGCCCTTTTAAGCACTCTCTGTTGAAAATCCCGCTCATGCGAGCAAATGTGCTGTAAAAAGTGGGATTTAAGAGAACGTCAGGAGCTAAGATCACACAAACTACGCACAATATGTCAGCGAAGTGACTGCTTCGGTTTTATCGTATCTGTGCGCATTTACCTTATCGTTGAACAAGCGATGTGGTTGGAGGGTTCTATCCCATACAATCGCAAATGTTTTCTTTACCCATGTCTTATTTAAATTAGTACTCTACAACCAATTTGAGTATGTTTCATGGTGTAGGTTCTCTTGAAATTTATTTCATAGAGCCTGCGACAGTTGCAATCTCAAGATTGCGCTTATTCGCATCTGCAAGTTTATTAGGCTGCGACTGGCTGCACTGTTAACGGGCGTTGCAGCGTGACACTTTGGTTTCATTTATTTGTGCCATCAACGCGAGAAACAGTCTCGGTCTTCTAAAAAATAGGTCGTTGGGTTAAGAGTATGCTGGTTTCCCCGCACGTCGGTTTTAAAGAAATGCTTAAAAAGTGAAAAACGCCTGAATATTAAAGCCAATTCACCAAAACTAAAAGTCATCAATGTTGGCAGAATACAACTCCTCTATCTCTAAAAGTAATATACTCCGTAGACTCCAAAAAACTGGTCTAGTCTGAGCTTCAGTAGGGTTGCGATTTACTAGCTTTTTTCATTCGAAGGCATTTCACATTCAAGACACCCGAGTGTGTCAGACACCATCGTTTGAAAATTTCACTGATAAAGAGGAAGCACATAGCAGTGTAGACTGATGTTTGTAATAAATCGCCCACCGTGCTGCTTAATATCAACCAGGTCTCTGCGATTTCTTTGGAGCACTCGGTGCTGAGACTTCCATCACTTTGCCCAATATGTTACAGAAATATACAAGGCGAGACAGTGATCGGTGATGGAGTCACTTAATTCACGCTAGTCAATGCAGCCCGTTCATCACCTCGCCTCAATACATTGCAAATCATTTTTCTTCTCTCTCATTTATAATCTCAGATTTAGTCTCATCTCACATTTGCCAGCACTTCAAAAACGTGCTTTCTGTTTCTTTCCGGGAGTGTGCAATAGCTGCCACCTGGAGATAGGGCTTCTTCACATCCGTAAGCCGTGTCTAAGGGCAACATCAATGGAATGGCGAAATGACATTTTCACCCAGTGCATATGTGTCACGAGCACCAGCAGTTGTGGATTGCTTCAAAGAAATTCAGGGTTGTAAGGTGATAACGTGGGTGGAGTTGTGTATTCTCACACAAAGACCCACTAGAAACGTGTGGGTATATGGAATATGTGTCGAGATCAATGCCGAACCACTAAACCTTAGCTGCTAAAGTCAACAAAAAACACCTTAAGCTTAAATTAATCTTTACGGCCCAAATTCAAGTATGCGAAACGAAAATATACCAACTATTCCGCATGGACTGCGTTAAATTCTACACTGCCCATCAGCATATTCTGGATGAAATAGTCATTACAGTTAGGAACCATTCTCATTGACTTAGTGAAGGTCCAAAACTTGGAATGGGATGCTGTG
>JADWOT020000635.1:0-34000 GCA_036345935.2 Taenia hydatigena
GACACACATTCTGGAAACCACTAATTATAAACTAATAGTAGTGATTTGAAGAATAATTTCAGCCTGCGTGTTAGGAGGATGTTGCTCATGCTAGAACCACTTCAAATTAGCTATCAATGCAGTTCGATGTACGCTATTCAGATCACAAATAAACTTAACGATTGCGGACGGATCGCAGCTATTGGCGATGCCACAATTCTGGGTCACTTACTTCATGTGTAACCGCAAGATGCTGCAGCATCCATTACCTGCAATTTTAATACGAGTGCTTATGAAAACGCGCAATTTTAGAGTCAATGCCAAATTACACACTAAATGCGTCGAACCTACTATCCTCACTGCCACCTTTGTTAACAACGCCTAGTCTTTTGTATCCGCGGCAGTTCTTGTATGCCAATGAAACCAGCACCAGATCGACCGTAGCTGTGAGGGAGGTTATGAAGATTTATGATGCTGCACTTTGCACCATTGCAAATTTAGTGTCCGTAAACCGCCTACACTTAATCTGATTTGGCCTTCGTTTCTGCAAACAAAGTCCACAGTGTAAAAGGGAGCAGAAGACTTTACTTCTTTTATGCAGTATTGAGTTGAAGGTGGTAGCATACTGCATTGGTATGCGAATCAGGTGACCCCACACCTCCTTTGGGGCGAGAATGATAAAGCCTCCCTTCTAAACTCCTCTGTCACTCATGCAGAAGTGCACATCAAGACGGCTTCCAACCTTCCTGCTTGTGGTCACATGTGCAGTTTTGATCAGATGCAATGAACTTCAAGCATTTGCCTTAAATTATTTTCTCGCACTTTGTAACGTTGACTGCTCAATTCACAAATCTTGTCCCCCTTTCAAGTCCAAATCGGCTATTCCTTCCTTTGCTACCCCACTCAAATGCTCCGATTATGACAGTGGTGGCCAGTTTTCACTACTGAGTATTTCATTTCATATGTGATTTCCGGACGATTTGCACGATGATGACGACGAAGTCTTAGTTCAAGTTCTTTGTACCATTGATCTTATCCTGTATTTCATCCACCGGGATTCGCGAGACTGTAGCACAGATTGCAGAGTGTTGTGGCCTACTAGTTAAGTAGTACCCATTTTATATCATTGGCATTTGTTGATTTGGCCTACCTAGGACCCTCACTCTTACTTCTTTTTATTTTTGCCCTTTTTCTTGCAGCGCTCTCCGCGTAAGAAGTTACCACAAAGTGATAGAGCATGCAAGACACTTCCCTTTGCTTTGGCAAGGGCGCCATTATCGACCCTGGCGGACAATTTCGATGCGTTTTAGGCACCATGATTTCTCAATCGAATAATAAGCGAAGAAAAAGGGAGAGAGAAATTGAGGGAATTGACTGAAGTCCTTCTCCCGACGTGAGACAGGGAAGGTGGTCAGCACTTGCAAAGGTAAAGGTCATCATCACCTATCTCCTCCTGCTTCGCTACCGCTGGCTGTGCAAGCAGGTGCATAAACGGCAGCAACAACTCCGGTCAGACGCGAAGCATTCAAACGAGATTTGTGTTTAGCAAATTCATTTTTACCAAGCATGATAAATTTTTACTAAGAATACGGCCAACTTTTTCCAAAATCATGACATTTGGATTTAGCAGCGAGTCCAAATTACCAACGAGTTGGAAAGCAGTTACCGCCGATGAGCTCCAAATTGATGAGTGGTTTGATTACCTTAAAGACTTGATCACTTCACAAAACACGCAATCTTAAATGATATGTGCCTTTGAATTGCAACCACCACTTTTTGGTCTTAAAGATGTGTGATGTATTACTTTTGGCATACAGGACCAAACGAATAGCTTTTTTAATCCTTATTGGAGTAAAACCTACCACTAAGCATACGCGTGTTGTAGCGTTTCGATGGTCCCTTGAAAGCAAAAGAAGCCAAAATACTGGGGTAGAATAAATATATAATCAACAAAGAAAAATGAGTTGCTGGCATGGGCATAGAGCCGGTCTACTCGGCTAGGGAAAAATGGCACGCGAATGGATTGTGGATAAGAAGGAAGAAGAAGCAAGAGCAGGCGTAGAAAGGGTAAATTATCTGCATAATGCTATTGATGAGAAAGGAATACAAGTTTTAGAAAAACATAATATACGTTCCTACTGCGTCAAGTAGTCTATCCATTTTATAAAATTCACTGTTAGTTTTATCCTAATCAACTTCACTTTCTTTGTCCCATATTCTCACACATCTGCATCGTCACTATTCAAATCTGAGCCATTTTATCTTTGCCGTGAGTTCGCTAACCTTTCCTTTCACTTGCGCATTTCTTCATCACCGTGCTTTCTCGACTTTCGTTGCCATCACAGACAATTTGCATTTTGGTCAAAGCTTTATTGCCGAATTTTATAGCGAGAAATGCTGCGAGAATTTACGAAAGGAAGTGAGCTGCGGAATTCCACTTCTGAGCAACTCTTGATCAAAACAGACAGAGGAGACTGCAGCTCTAGACTCCCAGTGTTCCAGCCTTCTTCGCCACAACAGACACCCTACGCATCGAAAACACCTACGTTGTCCTATTTTTAAACAAGAATTGCTGCAGTCTATTACAGAAGGTAACGAGTTGCTGATCCTCAATATGGACAAAAACAATCGGAGCTCTGCACCCTTGCCATTCCCGAGTTCGTTGCCAGAATAGGATCATTACGCCTCGACCACACTTATTTTGAAAGATCGAAAATTGAGAGCTACGTTAAGCAACTGCAAAAGTGAACCTACTTCTAAGTCTTAATGTTGATCAATTCCGGATCAAACTTGCATGCATTTGCGCTATCGCAGCTTTCTTCGCCAGAACGGGATCCCAACATATCGGACGCGCCAAAATTGCCAGGTTTGGAACAAGAATTGTTGCGAGCAATTGCGGAAGGAAGCAGGATGCTGGGTTTTATTTCCGGCCAATTTTAGATTAAAAGGGGCAGAAAAGAGATTTCCTCGATGTCCTTGTTGAAGGCATTTACAGAATGAAACATGCATATGACTTTCAATCCGGCTCGGTTCTGGCCACAAAGGTACCCGATTATTTGAGGGCTCTCCTACCATCGGTCAAACCTTGCTATTTACAATTTGGTACGAGAACTGCTGCAAGCAGCTACTAAATAAGACAAGCTGCTGCGTCAAAATTCTGATCGATTCTGGATCCAAATAAACAGAGAATGGTGCAGTTTTACATGCTTGTGCTTTTTTAGCTTTCTTCGCCAGAGTAGGCAACTCAACTGTTTGCCCGGTCTAAGTTTTACTGCACAATACGAAGAATATCACAAACACCAACGATTAAAAAGAAGAAGCACCTGAGTACAGAATTGAATAATTGCAGATGTAAAACCAAGAAAACAGTTTGTAGCTCTGTACTTATGCTATACCAGTTTTCGTACTGAAATCATTTGCATCACACCGTGTTAACTCCTAAGCATCAAATGTCTTACAATTGAACTGCAATTCACGGAGACGCAAGTAACTTAACATTTTAAACCTATTCTTAATTCATCACAGATTACAATGAACAAAATATGGTGCAGTGTAATATTTGTGCTCTCTGACTGTTTGTTAATGCACACTCTGAGTACAGCTGCGTGACACAAAATGTCACGTGTGCAGAGGAGATCTGCGTTTTTTGGCATCGTAGCAGTTTAATAGCCGAGGCTTTACTGGAATCACTTTAGAGACCAAAGTCAGGAATGCTTGCAGTGCAGTGTACTTGGACTGGTTCGCCATCGTTTCACTTCTGTAATGCCTTATGCGTGCATTTATCCAAGCTACCAGTCAAAAGCTAGTTCCATTCTGACCTTTCCGATGGTGCCGGAATGCTGTGAGCAGTTCCTTCGTAACTAAATCTTATTCCCGCCTTGCCTTGAAGGCTCCTATCTATAGCTGTTAAATAAAGTTTACGAATATTTTACAGATGCGGGCACTCGATCATTTCGTATGAAACAATTTTCTGCGCATTAATGATTAATGTTTTGGGAAAGAACAATAAAATTTGGTTGTTCAGTAAATAGCTGTTGTTAGCTTATGCATGATTGACATAATAAGAAACCATGAACTGCAACTTATTTCTACCCACAATATGTGTAAAATAGTGCCAAAGACAGAATTCCGATGTTGAATCACTCGTTAAAGGACTCATGACTAGCGAGGTATGCTCCAGTCAGACGTGGTGCATTCCAGTGAAATTCATGTCCCGCAAATTCATTCTTGCCAAGTAATTCTCGGTAGGTAAGACAAGTCTTTAAAAAATATGGCCCATTTCTGCGGAAACCATGTGATTCTAGTGTAGCAACGGGTTCAATTTGCCAACCAGGAGAGAAGCAGTTACCGCTGATTATCCCGAAAATGATGTGCGAGACAATTAACTTAAGGACCTGTTTCACTTGAAAATCGCAAATGCTAAACGTATTTATTTTTGGTCTCAAACGATAAGTGACGCATTACAATAAACATATATGACCAAAGGATTGAGTTTTATAGACATTATTGGAATAAAATCTATCATTCACCATACGCGCGAGTCTATATCCAGTAAAATTTTCCTCCGTTTGGTTCTACTTTTCTTTTCAGGCGAAACCTGACAACAACGTCTTTCATTCATTCTTTTTGAACATCACATTTTCTTCAAACTTAGAACTGGATCCTCCCTGCTCCACTACATGTGTAATTTACATTAATCACCGTTTGATAATGCTATATTGCATACAGGCACACCTTTGCACGAATCTGTACGTACGAAATGATACGCCAAGTTGAGCAGTCTTAGCTACATCAAAATCGCTCGTTTATTATGCATTCAAAAGTAGTAAATTGTAAATAGAAAACACGCAACAGATTGAGACCAAGGGGAGGCAACATAATGTCTCCATCAACAGCAGTTAACAAACATTTAGACCAAAATAAGTGTGCTAAGCACTAGTGAATACAAAGGTAGAACATATATTTTTACCAGACAGCGGGAAATAAGCTGCTGGCATGGCTCAGAGGTCAGCCCACGCAGCTAGGGCAATATGGCCACCTCTGTGACCCTCACCGAGACCGGCAGCCCAAACAAACAAAGTATTACAACTAGACATACA
Organism: Taenia hydatigena; assembly: GCA_036345935.2. Taxonomy (NCBI): domain Eukaryota; kingdom Metazoa; phylum Platyhelminthes; class Cestoda; order Cyclophyllidea; family Taeniidae; genus Taenia; species Taenia hydatigena. The sequence goes on from JADWOT020000635.1 coordinate 5,079, forward strand.
GCATCCCCTTTAGTATGGCAATTCTTTCCTTAAAATTAACAAGGCATGAACTTGGAATCTAATAATGCTCTTTGTTGTTTCTTTGCTGTGTTTGTTTTGTTTGAGTGCATGTTACAACTCAATATTATTATAATGCGGTACATGAGTGTTGGGATTTCATTCATGGCTTGTTGCTGCAAGGCAATTCGCTATCCATACAGCTTGTCGTATGGGAGGGACAGGGGAATCAGGAAAACAGACATCATTATTCAGGGCTAGGCTCCTTCCATGACTTCGGCACGTCCTCTAAGCGGATTCGCGTTACTTCTCCAGGCTTTCAGCTGCAAATGCTAATAAATTTATTCTAACGGGAATATCGTAGAAGCATGTAGTAGGTGTGTGCGCGATGGCAATGTCACAATCTATTTGGTTGGGCCAGATTTGGCTCATCAGTTACGAGAAGTCGACAAGGCGTTGAAGTAAGAGCCCTGATGTGTAGTTTGATTGACTAGTGTAAGCGGTTATACTGCTTGCGGGACTTTGTAGATGGGTGGGTGTGTAGATAGGTGCGCAGCAAAGTCATCGTCTGGCAAGTGGATTTTTCCGCTTAATCACCTTTCTTCCTCACATCGCTTACGACTAGTTGCTAAAGAAGTGATAGTTGGCTTGGCAACAGCAAGGAATAGGGTGCTCTTCCTTCTTACCTTCCATCTAATTACTTTGTGGAACTTGCTCACGACTCGCCAATGGCAGCGTCTTCTTATGAAATACCACCATCATCTTGTTGATTACGTAGCAGAGTGCTTTAATTAGCAAACCAAATGCAGACGGATACCCTTTTTCTCATTCTTATTCTCCTCGTCCCCTTTATTCGGCCTCGGACTGTCTTCAACCCTCCTGCTACCCTAGCCAATGTCCGACCCAATATCCACCTCGATGTGCAACTGCTACTGAGGGTCAATTCAGTAGCAATCGAATTCTGCTTCCATAACAACAATCGCCCTCCTTCTCCTCCTCCTGAACCCTATTTGCTAACACACTAATGAAGCATTTACACTACTAGTTACCACTGTTAGGACTGTGTTGTTATGGAGCACACGCTGTTCGTAAGTTTAAGCCTTACCTTCCTGTATTAAGGGTCGTGCTGATGGCGGTTTGAGTAGGCAAGCATGCATACATGCAGACATTTTCCTCCCATTCATCTTGAAAGTAAAGAGGCTCCTCTTGCTGCCGCAGTGTGCTGAAAAGGTAATGTTACCGCATTTATTGTGATGAAGAGGGTAGAGGTATCGCGATGCGCGCACCAAGCTATGCTTACAAGAATACCTTCAAATGCCGTTTCGTTGCTTTCTCTACATATAATGTTTCTCTGTTAGCAAGCTCTGAACGGTCAACGGCAATCTATCCCGCTTTGACTCTTGGGCCCAATCAAGACGCGAACAACGCTTCTTTCCTCCTCCCCACAGACCACTCAAATGGACGTCAAGCCTTCATTCACTTCTAAAGATCAGGCAGTGCCTAGTGCGTCGCCGTCGTAGTAGTCGCTGATGGCTACTGAGGAAATGACAAGGACACCGACTGCTTCTGAGTAAAGGCATACCTTTCCCTCCCTCCCCTCCTCCTCCCTCACCTTTTTATCACCTGGTGTAATTTACAGTTACCTGGTTTGGTAGCAGTTTCAAACACTCCTCATCAGATGTGCTAACATTTAAAAACGAAGCACTTCGCAAGAGTCACGGTCTAACTCCAATCTTTTAAATGCACGCGAGTGCCACAAGAATCTAGAGGATACGCATATACGCAATTAATGGAAGACGAGGCTCTCTTTAACCTCAAATACTTTTTAAATTCCGCTGCACAGGTAAGGGCTTTGCGATGACAGTGGCGCTCAAAATCCAACCTGGCCAAATTAATTTACGAAACTAAAATGAGCACCGAATAGCCAATGTGGAAGATATTTAACTTCCCAGGAGAGATTATTGTTTAGACTTTGTGTTCATTTGATGCATCTATTGCCTCTGTTAGGTATTGTCTGCATATTTGAGGAGGAGGTCTAGAACCCTGCTTAACAGGACTCCTCGCGAACGGTATTTGTCCTCTGCAACACTTTATTATCCTGCTTAGTCCTTAGTGGCCTCTCGATTGACCACCAACCCAATCTGAGGGCCATGTTATTGCGTCATTATGTGTGGTATCCTTCCAAGGCAAGTGTTTTCGATGTAATCCTTGTTTAGGCTCAAGCACACGTATTTAATTCGGTACTTTCAATTTTTTTTATCATTTCCCATGTAAGCTGGAATTTGAGCTCTGGATTGCACACTTCGACTCAGCTAATTCAATTCTTCCTTCTGATTCTGCGTGGTCGCTTACCTGTGCATCAGACCTCAAGTGACAGAGTTATTTAAGTTCCTATCACAAGTCATTAAACAGTTGAATGAAATCAAAGCTACAATAAAATGTAAATAAAAGTACGCTGCAATCGGCTATTTAAATCAAGTTATTTGCAAATGCCAAACATTACAACAGTTAGGATATGCAAGTAAGCAGTCAAAGCAAGCGTTACATTTCTAGAGGGTTCCTCCTCTCTCTTATGGTCACCCTTGTTGGTAGAAGTCGGAGCACGTCTCGACATCTTTATTGTAGAGATGAAAAATTATGCAGCGAGGCAAAATACGGGATTCAGGCCGGGGAAGATTTACGCTCTTGAGAGTCTCCACGCCGCTCCGCCACGAGGCTCAAATTGTTTTCCTGTTTCAGGCCTACAAAACACATTTACAGAATATAAGTATTACACATTGCTAATCAGCTTGCAAATATATGTTTGTGGTTCTTTAAACGTTGTTTTAGGGCGTTGTTATACCTAGGTTTTGTTGCCAATTTTTCTATTAACGCCTAATCCAAAAATTCTGCCTGGATTTTTTACTAATTTACTGCTTTAAGTGAAAAGCTAGGGCATTTTAACAACTTACCTGATTTAAAAATGCACAAAATTAGAAGTTCATTTCTTTTATCGGACGAGGGCAATGTGATCGGCTAGATTTGCACGTGAATCACATAAGTTGTGTGCATCTCGGTGGTCGTTGCTTTCGGTTATTGGGGCTGGATTTGCTCGAAAATGTTGGGAATATAGTGAGTACTTGGAACATTTTTATTGGTTTCAGTTTGTTAGTTGTTATCAGGCCTTTTGTATGCTGATCAGCTCCCATTATACGTCTACCTGCTAGAGTAAATGCGAAGGCTTCATAATGTAACAATTAAGATGTTTTGTTTTCCAACTGTAAGGCCTAATTACGTCGATTTTTTGCTATACAATGCTTTATGTGGTATTTTAAGATTGTTTTGGCGATTTGTCAACTAGTTTGCTCCTCAATGTCTGGACGCTGATTAATGAGTTGTAATTTTGTTGAGGGAATTTTACCTTACCAAGTGCTTGGCATCTACCCATTATTTTTGCTGATAAGTATTCGTCATATTCTCTTTTTTGCTTGCCGGGTTGAACGTTGAAGTGTTCGCCAAAAATTTTTGTTTTGCGGAGAATGGAGGTATCATGAGGCGGCGATGAATTTCGAATCTCGCCTTAGGTATTGCTTCGCACGTTCCTCAGTTAAGATTGGATTGCGGTCAGTGGGCAGTGGACTAGACGTACGTTCTTATTTTGGGTGGGAGCATGCTTTGTCATTTATTCGTAGATCTATTAACACAACTTAGGGGTTCACCCTACCAAAAGTGCTAGACGTCGGCGTTGCTGCTAAAGAGACCTCAGCAAAGCTGCAATTTGAACTCTAAATATTAAATTTAAGTGCCTCTAACAATTCGCACGTCATCAGTGATCGGTAAGATGCTATTGCGGTCCTGTCAAAGCAACAGTCAACAGCGGGCCTCTACATCTTCTAATTGATCACACATCATGGCCACTCGTTGTTACTGATGCGCAGTCAGTAGATGCCCACTCAAGGTAGCCATGGAAATGAAGAGATGGAATATGTCAATGACTAAGTATGGTTCCATTTTGTGGTTGGTGTAAGGGCGTATGAAATGGGCATATCAGCTGTCGGTTGCAAGAGCATTCTAAATCCAACCAATCACGAGCAATCTCGAGATATGTTAACTATCTACTAATTCATCCCACACTCTTCCTATCTACCTTCAACTGTAATCACCTTCCTACCTTCCTCGTAATCCAAATTCCTCCTTTGTGCCTTCATGCAACCAATTCATTCTTCCTTTTTTAGTAGCTTCCTGTTATATAGAAACGTCTACGGTTGCATTCTTATCACTTTTGCGCCTTCGCCACCACAACTCCTTCGTGTGTAGGTGCTCGCTCCAACGCATGATCGTTTGAGACCCACAAGGCAATGAGAAATATGCTGATCATGTCAGCTCGACTTACTTGTTGGTAGAACGGGATGTTGATCATTCGCTTCAAGACGTTTCTCGTCTATTTGCACTTAAATAATTTATTCAAGTGTCGAGGCCTCGTTCTTTAAGGTGTAGATAAATGGAAGAATGAGGCAATTTGTTGTTTTATTATTATGGCAGGACTACTGATTGTGGAAAGATTGTTTGATAAATGAATGTAGAGTTAAATGACGAGTTCACTTCCAAAACAGATTTTGTAATTCAAACTTTTCTTCGCTTCCCTGAATTAAATGTTTTCTTCCGTTTGGTCACCTTTTAATCGCAGGACATGTTTTGCCATTGTGCTACTCTCATTTGAGAAAAGGGGCTATTTGCGAATAGCCGGAGAACCTCCCCATTCCTTTAACAGCATGGCAATCACCATTCAATTGCCTCACCTCTTCTTCAATGTTTTGAGGCAGTTGCTGTTGTGGAGTTAGTTAGAATGCCTAAGAACTGGAACCATCACTACTTAATGCGTTTGGCCGTACATTTACTCAGGTGTATCAGTAGTGAAATTAAAATAACGAAATCACCAACGTGCATTAAAAAAGCGCTCTTCCTAACATTCCCTCTCTTCTCCCTCTCCCTCTCTCACTTTCTTCCTGTCGCCTATTCCAGTGGTACTGTTATGTAAGTAGGAGCGCGCTAAGCGCGATTAATGAATTCACTCAAATAAAAAATAGGGCCACAGCATGAGTTGGCGGTCCATGTCGTCTTGCATGAAACAACCCAGGCTTTCCTGCCTTCGTCATCTCAACCGACGCCATACACCAGGTTCGGACCCACTTATTGACTGGTGGGTGTTCATTTTGGCACATATCTATTTACACAGCACAACTTGCTTCAAATGGGAGTTACTTTATTGTCAGCATCATGGAATTACCTTACTATCACTTCTTCCCTACAATCAAGCCATTCTCAAAAAATATGTACATCTTTGCGCAAAGTAAATGCAGATGAATGTTTGGAAGAGGCACTTATTAGTCTAGCGCTCTTGGACCTTTCAGTGGACAACGGAAACATAAATGAGCTGAGCGAATGTCCTGACAACAATCTCAAAATGGATGACAATGACAGTGATTTTTTTCGCGTTTTTAAGACCCAGAACTTCTGCTTTTCATTAACGATCCGATTGGCAAACACAACGGCCATCCACTTGGTGTGACTTTGTTGGGAGGCTCACAACAGTGTAGCCGAATTCTAACCACTGTATGCCTCTAATGGTAAGTAACCACCACTATAAAACCTGTAAACAAATAGACTTAAGGTGTTTTCTTCTTCTTTTAATTGTTCGCATGTCGTTGCACCTCGGTTACTGAAGCGTAGCCAGTTGCGGTCCTCATTACGCATGCGTCTACGGTGGAGGACATAAAAAGTGCAACTGATGGTTCATCATATTCCGTACAAAAGATGTATAGAATAAGAATATTTGCTGCGGTTGCTAATATATTCTGGAACTATTTTTCTGACAAATAATATAAAAATCGTGTTAACTTTATACCCATCCGAAGAAGCCTTGATGACCTGATTGGTGTAGCTAATGCAGTCAGCTGCCACTTTTTGGTTACCCTTCCCATGTCCGATTCTACATTCTTTAATAAACGCTATTCCTTCCTATGCTGCGAAGTAGGATCCATTGTTAACGCATTTTAAATGGTAGTTACTGAAGCAGAGATTGCGTTTGTCATTAATCTATGCTGAGTGGACTGTGGTTGAAGGAATGTCGACTCCGAGAGGGAAGTGACGGTAATCCCTCCATCCTGTTTTATTCGGCAATGGATTCGGGAGGCACCTGACGGATGCAAGTGAACCTGGCGGTCGATTGTGGCTTCGTGGGGATGCTGCACGTGCATGCTTTCTCGTCACAGAGCTCTTCTTCTTCCGTTTGATGCACAATTCTCATCTTCAGTGAAATGCGCGATCTAAGGCTTCATGTGTAAGTACATCATTCGAGTAATTGCATCAAGCCTAAACTTGCAAAGTCTTGGATTACTTTACACTTAAAGAGAGATTGAATCAGTAATCATACAACGAAAATGTTGTGTAGCATACTGCATTTTACTGCGGAAAGATTCAGGGCGACTTTGCTTCGGTGGCATACGTGATAGACAAATTGGGAGGATAGATGTCATTTAAGCCTACATTCAGTCTTTGTCCGACCAAAAACGGTTTTAAACAATATTGCAGTCGCTGACACTGCCATTAAAAATGCCTTTTACAGTAGGCAGAGAACACAGAGTTTATAAAATAATGAAACATGGTAGACCAACGTAGACCGTAAGCTTAGTTAGCCTAACAGTGGAATGGCAGGGATATTTAAGGTTTAGTGAGCAGCAATGGAGGACAGACAATTGCACTACAATCTGACATCAAGACTCATGTGGTTGAGCTATTCGCAATTAGCTAAAAGCAGGAGGCGACATTGATGACATTGAAGGCGGCGACCAACTCTTCTTAGCCCAAAATAATTATTGGTCATTGTATCAGCAGCTTGGCTGCCAACTAAAACTTCTACCCACCTACCCATCTGCTGTCGCCAACTCAATGATTTTCTGCAGATCAGACACACGCACACGCACCTACAGCTACGAGGAGGCACCGTGAGCAAAATTAGCCACCTTGGCGACATCGTGTCAGTCCTCTTGTAATATTTCTTTCATCAGAATGCAAAATACTTAGGATGTACCGAGTTCTCACGCCCAAGACTGCGAATTAACCCCACAGACTTATTTGCTAGATTCCGTCCAAGCCTGACACTTATACTAGATTTGATGTTTCGAATCTACCGTGATTATGGCAATCAGATGCTTATGAGAGGTGTTTAACTGTACAGGGCCCCCGAGTTAATAGTGTACGTCTTAAAGCAATTTTGGCCCTTTCTTGTGGCTAGTATTTCACATTAAAATGAGGTAAGGATGCAGACGGCGATTTTTATTCTTTACGCACAAAAGTATCTCTTTACCAGCAATGTGCATTCACAGAAGGTCCTTTAAATATTACGAATAAGTAACTCATTCTTAGTGGGTCTTTATATTTGTCTAGAGTGCATTTCGTGATGTCTTATTTTCACAGTTTTTCCAGGGTGTAAACTGCGTGGTCATGTAGGCATTTTGACAAATCACGAAGATCAGTCCGTCCAGCTACCGTGAAACTGCGAGTTGCCTTCGTTGCATATTATCTAGTCGACCTCCACCTCTAGAAGCGCTGACTCTGTCAAAGTGAAACTCATCGGTCGTTGTCTAGCAATATTAGTATATGATTTAGCATTTTAGGGATGTTCAGTCGTTACGTGATGGCTGCGCTGTCAAATAGGCAACAATTAAGCGAATTGAAAAGAAGACCCAGGCGACTGAGGCAGGAACATTAGCGCAGGCTTGGAGAAAGGGTTGATGACACGATGCAAAACATACGAAATTTTTTAGAAGATTGGCAAACTTACTTCCAGTAAGTTTTAAGTTTCCCTCACCCGACTCTTTCGTAATCCTCACCATTATAATGTCTTGAAGTTCCTGCTTTTTAGCTCCCAGACAGCTAATAGATAAAAGGGTAAAAATGCAACGGTGTTGTTTGACTCTAATCAATGTGGAGGGAACGGCTGCAAGAAGTTAGTGTGAGATAAAGACTTTTTGGTAAAATTTGACTAAAGAGGTGATAATAACTGCCTAAAATTCTCGAATCTCACCCTCATACTTTCCCACTCACCAGTCCTTTGTCTCCAAACGTGGAAATCAATTCGTCACTGAGGAGGAAAGAGTCGAAACCACTGCTGGAAACCATTGTTGTCAGAAGTCGCCGTGTTGTAATGACAGCATATTGGGGAGAGCAGTAGTAGGCACAAGCGATATGTTGGAATGAGTTGGTGCAGGTAAATAAAGATTTCGAGAATAATATGCCTTTGTGTTATCGTGCGTGATTCACTCGATTCGGTTTTGCATAAAGGGCAACGAAGCACTGTCAACGCTGCCGCCTAAAGATCACGATTTCGTCTCAAGGCTGTGCAGCAGAAGAGTGGATCGGTGAATAAGCAGCGGGAACAGCAAGCAAACCCAAGCCCTCATCATCGCTGCCAACTTCTACATTTTACCTAAGTGCAGCTGGCTTAGACATGAAAGTCAATGTATCTGAATGTGGTGCTGATGTCCAGCGTGATTACCATCCAGTGCAACTTGTATTTCACATCGAGTGAGTAAGGTGCAAAATAAATGTTACAAAATGTCATTTACAATCAACAATCGTACCAAAGAGAAAATGACTTTGAGAACAATGATTTTAGTGTGCAGGATACCGCATGACATTTATAATGAGGAATGCACTACAGGAACAAATACTTTTACTTCAGCCCAGTGGGCGCTTTTAAACTTCCTAATATTTATTTTTACCTACCGGTTGCATTTCAATTCGTTCCTTTTGGCCAACGGGTGTTTAATGCAGATTTCTTAATAAGACACAAAAGTGTTGATCTCATTAGCGAAATCGGTTTCTTTTGTTTGGCTACACTAAAATAATATATTTTAAGGTAACAACCTTTTGATCTTGGTTTATTTGTACGTAAAATTTAATTTTGTCTTAGCTACGCCAATGGATGAGGTTTATTGCGCAAAATGCGCCGATAGCTGGTTGGTAAATCCAAGACCGCATTAACAACTTTGAATCGACAAAAGCCATTACAAGGTAACAGTAAACGATAGCAATACATCTATTCACTTACAATGGCTTGCATTCCAAAGCAAAAGGAATCGTATGAAATACATTTCTACTTGGCTTTGTGTCCAATTCTATCGGCATTGTGACTAAAGCATTATATGCAAGGGATACACCGCCTTGGCAATAAAATGCGGTAAGTACTTAAGTGCCACCCAGAATAAGCTGACGCAGGGTATGCGTTTCTATAGTTCATTGCAGTACTAAGCGGCTACAGCGTTCTAAACTCAATACAGTCTGTTAAAACTAAATTGTTGCAGTTTATTCATGCCTTTGGCATCAGGGTAAGCGCTTTACCTAAAAATTGAATGTAGGAAGTCTTCGCCCCAAATAACTCATTGCCGGTGACCCGCACCCTTAATTTAAATATGTATTTTGCAGATATTATGTGTATAAGGTGTGCTGTCTTATGCGCAAGCATATGTCGCTAAGCGGAGATGCGTTGTCCTTTGCATTACACTTCATTATACCGGATGTTGCATCGATTCCGCCTCATAATTCTGTAATACCTCTCTTGCAGGCTGCCGGTTTAATTGTAAACTCCTATTTGTACTTTTCTGATTACGGGAAAGCCTCTCATGCTCACCAATTTGCAGACATGGCATTACTAGAACGTGGTCGATTCTTTACCGTTACGCATTTGTCCACCAAGATCTGAAATTCACTTACTGGAATGCAGCCCCATGAAAGAGGAATCATTAAATTGCTCTGCTACTAGTTACTTTACATCGTATTTTATCTTTAAAGCAGTACGCAAAAAGCGGTCCTACCCATTCTTTAAAAAGGCTGCGGATTTAGTAGACCATTGACGAACGATTGGAATCCATGCCATTTCCTTAAACCTCTCAACAAATCAAAAGGCGCGCGACAGGCCAAATAATAATTGTCCTCTAACGCTTTCATGAGCACACTTAATGCACCTCCTGATCTAAGCGCTAAGGCAGAATAACTCACAGATTGATGTGACTTTGCATTTTACCCATTTATTTATGTGCTTGTTGACACCTTATAATATGGAAGTTGTTTTATGAACATCTGAGTGCAAAATAGCAGTCCCTCTGAATTAAGAAATGCAAAGCATGAATAACAGCATGTCATTTTATAAAAAAACACTTTTTTTACAATTAAATTGAGCTCAAAAACTCAGCGCAAGGGAAATTAAAGACCGTCGCCTCCAACCAATTTGGGCAATCGCTTGTAAGTCATGTTGGTGTGTAGAGTCATGTCGGCTTTCTTCTCAGTAGCCATAAACACCCTCTGCGTCAAAGTATCATCGTCAATTAGGTTTATTTCTCTGCGCACCTAAAATTGAAAGCAATGTTTCGACGCGTAAACTAAAGTGCTAATAAAAGCGATTCAAGATAGGAGGTGCCTTTCTGCTGGCTTTGTGGTCGTGCCACTTTTCTCTTTTGAAGAGATGATGCGTGCACAGAAAGCCGATTTGATTGATTAGTCGGTCTAGCACTGAAGTCAGACAGGCTCTAGTCACCAAATCCGTTTAAAAACAGGTTGATATAGCATTCTTTACTTAGTTAATATTTCAATGCAGCTTTGGTCCATGCACAGTTTTGCTTTACAGAGGACTTCATTTCATGGTCTAAAGCTCTAATAACCAAACTGTTTAATGTCTCAGAAACAATTTATTCAGGAAGCGTCATGCGATAGTAAATCCAACAGAGATTGGTTACTGACTAAAATCTAATGAATTTTATACCTGAAGAAATGTCCTTTTGTTTTGTCATTACCTCAAAACGGCAAGTCAATAAAGGTCTTAAGAATTTCCGGTCAATCCTAAATTCCAACTTTCTTAGGAGCGGCAGTAATTGTATAAGTCATGGGAAGCAAAACTCTACCCGAATCATCTTTGGTTTCTTTGGAAGTGGGTGACCTTCTGTGAGCTCTGTTTCTAGAACGATTTTTATCTTCCCATCCTCGATCCTCGCCGGTCCCTTTAGTATGTGCACATGCCCTATAATGTGAGATTCTGTTGTCATCGGATGACTATCTTTATAGCCTCCTTATAAATAGGCTCATGAGGTTGCCTGTGTTGTCGCTGCTCATGAACTTTATTTGATTGGTTTCCTCGTTGAAGAAGATGAAGCCCATGTCACGGTGTCTGAATGCTCCTCCAGAGTACGCTCTTGAGCTTTGCATAGGGAGAAAATAGAAACGAATTATTTGTGCACAACAAGTCAAAGAATAACGCACGCATCTTGGTAAAAGCAAGCAATGGTAATAGCAGTAATAACTACTGAGCAAGCGTAACATTCAATCAGAATGAGGATTGCAAGTCTTTTTTCGCGCTGATTCCTAGAGTATGACTTCTGATCGCATTCAAGCATAGCACAAAACGCAATTTAAAATTGACTTTAATGGGGCTCAATGCACTTAAATAATTCGCTAACCTGTACCAAAATGAGGGTTGTCCAATGTGGCCGATGGATATGTTCTCAGAGCAAGGGTAGGTAGTATGAGTGTAGAGACTCATTAAACCCTCTCCTTCCCATTCGCCAACCAGTTTGGCAAGCGGTCGCAGAGATTGGTGGACAGAGCAGGCTGCAGTCACACAAAGGCTTGTTTCGTTAACTAAGTTGTTAGTGGGCTTATTGGCCCAGTGTAGTCAAACATCGATATCATGAACTGGTGTGACTTTCCAATAGTGCAAATAAATGCAGTTAAGAAGGTAAACTGCGAAACGAGTACAGTGTTTAGCAAAAAATTGGTTATTTTGGTCGACATTAATCAGTAAATTTTGGAAAACGCAAGTCTAGAATTCATAGTTACAATACTGCAAGCATTAGTAACAATGAAATTGCTAGTAACTGAGACCAATTATCGCAAATAGCTAGCATTGGAAAACGACTGCTGCATCACTCTACCACTCCTGCGATTAAAATATAAAGAATAAATTTTAAATGGCATACGGGTCAAGAGAATGCACAAGTTGACTTACGTTGTGGGTGGCTCATAGCAAAGTGTGCTGTTAGCACTTGGCTGTGACACCAGACCTTATATAGGGACGTCTGCGGTCTAACTGGATCACTCAAACGGCTGTGGGTGACGCTATAAACATGGACAAATCTGGTGACCTTCGAAAACGCCCACACTTCCACCTATCATGTTCACAATAGCGGTATTACCAAACCGGTTTTCAGCGCGCTCTCACGGTTGGCAATCTAGTTGCACTCGTGAGAAACAACTGAGGCAACGGTGGCCGATGAAAGTTAATGATTAGTGGGTGCTCATCTTGTTTACTGATCCCACGTGCTAGGTTATACGTCACTTGTAGGATTACCTAACATGCAATTCAATTTTTTAACGTAAAAATTCAAACCTTTTTAAAAGGGTACAAACATTTGCTTTTCCTGAACTTAGGCAATGCATAGTTTAGTTCTGCCTACAATTTTTTCGTTATTAACTTCTATAGGCTTGTCAACTAATCTCAGAGTTGATCATTCTCAGGTGCTACTCTACTTTCAGCTTGCTTTGCTGCCTACTTGCAGATAATAGGCTTTGAATTCCCTTTTTTGACCTGGAGGAGTCTAGTTGTCGACGTCTGTGTTCAGAAAGCGTATTTGCTGCACATTTAGGTGTCATATTCGATTGCAGTGATCTTTTTCCCACTCATGAACATTGATATCAATCTTCAAAATTATAAAACTGCGTCAACCTTTTTAAGAATGCGACCCACCTGTAGTTGAACTGTAAAAGCTCTAAATGAACCATTATTCACTTCTACTCACTGCGTAGTAAAATACTGAATAAAGAGTCCTTCCAGCATTTCTGATAAAACAAATCGTACTATGCATGAGTGTGGCCAAAGCATTATAATTACTTTGTTTATCACTGTCTGGTTTGCATTTGTATGGCACCTCTGCGTTGGGATCTTGCGTACACTACATCAGTGAATAGTGGTTGCAAAGGTTGGGTCTTATCCACCACATCTTGCGCCGGTTAAAATCCCACCTTAAAAACAATCCCTACACCGCTTAAATCTGTAGGCAAAACTTTCTGATGCATTTCAGACAAACATTTCTGACTACCAAGGGATTCTCTTCAATAATAACTCTGCTTATGACAACTATACAGAAACACAGTTTTTGACATTCCCTCCTGCAGCCCTCAATCCATTACTTTTAGGGAGTCAATGTAGTGAAAAGACTCCTCTGAGCCAATTCAATTGATGTTGGCGTATTTAGAGGTAGCTACAAAATTTACAAGGCTCCAAAACCGTCTCATCGATAGTCTCACTGATTTTAATCTACCGTCTCTACACGCATGATGCGCATCAAAATGTTTGGCACTTCGAAATCGGCTGAAATGCACTTTTGAATCATGGATTTATTATTCAAAGTTTGTCAAAAAGTATTGTGCAACCACCCTCTTACATTACTGAGTCATCATTTACCGATGTCTCCTCTACACCCACACGACTATGATTCACATTAACACCTTCGTCCCAAATCAACACACAAACTGTAATTGACGCTCTTTTAGTGCTTAGAAATACAGCATGACCTAAGCAGAAAGGTTTAATGTCTCGTAGGTAAACAGCACTGCATTGGGATTGTTGTCGTGAGTAAAAGTGACAACACCAGTCCCATTTGAGTCTGGCACAGCAAAATATCATCACTGAGTGATATAGTGCTGCAGTCAGGTTGCAAAATGTAAGTGCTTCACTGCAACTCTGTCTAATGGCAAGTTCTCAACGTGCCACTTTAGTTGTCAAAAATATGTAATGTGTGCCTAAATTCACAACTTGTGTAAATAGTCCCTTTTTGCTTAATGTAGGTAAACAATTTTGGAAAGTCTTCGCCACTCCATGAGAACCAAAATGGACACAGCGATTCAGTAAATTGATAGCCTTGAGTAGGGATAATGATAAGGTACTGGAGGGAGACTTATCAGCAGCAGTTTCGTGCAGTTGAATTTTATTAGTGGCTTACTGCGTTGCAATTGATTGTGCCACCAATAAGCAAAATTTTAGTTAAATAAAGTCCTTATCTCACTTCGGGTAGTTTAAGCACGCATAATTGTAGATTTTACTCCAAATGCTCACACTTTTAACTGGTGTTGCCGAGGTAAAGGCTTGTTATCTTTCAAGTAAATCGTAGCCTAATGAAGGCGGACATCGTGCGAATTATGCAGCCAATGCATTTAGTCGGCGTCGTGGAAAACTTCTCACGCACAAATAAGGCTGGTGTAGTCCTCACTCAGACTAACCTGGCAGACCACTCACCCACACCACCGCTTTCACTGCCCTTCCCATCTCCTGATCTGACAGCGTGAAGATTAGCCTTGGGCCATTCGGACCAACCATGCAGTCGGTCAATTTCTGTGAGCATAACTGCATTAGTATGTGGGACTTTCGACCAATAAAAGCACTTTACCAGGCATTGGTTTATTACGAATGAATAAATTACCTTCACAATGTTTTAAAAATGATCCCCACTTAGCTGCGAATCCTAAATCTTACTGCTACTCATTCGCTCTGCCGAGGCTGAGAAAATCATTTAACCTTTACCGGAAACGGCTATCACTCACAAGGTGAGAAGTGGCTGGAACGATAGACTCCCTAGTGCCGCAGACGTCATGCATTTCGTGTACAGATTCGGCATTCAATATAAAATTAAGTGCGGACTGCAATGTTATCATTTACATTAGCAGCCTACAAGAGACCCATCAATTTAATGGTTTTTCTTCTGTCGCCCATGCTGCACAAAATCATATGCATCTAAGTTATCGGTGCACGCGTTCAACTTTTCCCACTCGTACAGCAATTTGAAGGTGACAGTGTCGATTGTGGCCCAAAACTGTTGAAATAAACTCTGTCAAGAAGCCATTTATGTGTTTACTAATGTCACATTGGTCCGTCCCAAGTTCGAATAGTAAACATCAGCATTAAACAATAGGATCTCATACTGGCTCACGCGCAAAAGTTCACACGCTGACACTTAAGAATAGATGGTCGTTCAAGAGAACTTCAGTGTCATTGCCTAGTTCTTCACGCTCATTCAGTGTGGAAAATTGGGTCCCGCAAGTGTGGCGCTTGTGCATCAACACTATCGGTAGGATTTCGTATAATATGGCTTACACGAACTACGCAATAAGGAAAACTTAGGAGGATAGTTCATTTTTGCTTAATGAATTGTTAATTAAATCTTAATTAATAATATATCTGGTCTAAATATGCGATTTCTCAAAATAGTGGTCAGATATTTTTTGGCGTTCACAACCTCAGACAGCCAATAAAGACGATCAACCACCGAAGCCTTTTGCTGCATATGCAATGATCCGGTAGCTAGATTTCGCTCAGTGAGATTTTAAATCAAGGCTTTTTATAATGCAGCACAATCGGCTGGTTAATTTTATGGTCGTGATCATTGATATACAACTCTATCAGATGTTCCTCTTCTTGCTTGGTCACTTTCTGTCAGTGGAAATATTTTAATGAATATAATCGGACTTAAAGTTTTTTTCGTGGATTATTTAAACCTCAATTCTTCTACCAGAGCATCCTGGTGGTCATTAGCACTTGTAACTCTCTCTCTCCCGCAAGCCTTAAGCCATGTTCAATTCAGCCTTCATGTTGCTGGCTTAGAGCCTTGTCATCAAAGAAAAATTTTATCACAAGATTAACACTTAGAGGCTGTTAAAATTTGGCTTCAATACAAATGCTTAAATAAATAATTAACAAGCACACGTAGCAAACAGATTGCTGAAACACAAATGGATAAATGCTTGCGCAGACACGGAAAGGATGCGTAGCGAATAATCACCAGACGTAGCGAAGAAATAGGCAGGAGATCAATCAAAATAAAAGCCAGAGAGATAAATGATAGCAGCCTATGTCTGCATTCAGGCGCCCTTACCTCCAACTCAGTGATGTAAGCCCACACCCTGTCTGGACAATACCCCGGTTTCACGATCACCACTTTTTCGCCCCCGCTGCAGTCGGAAGTCAACATGCCAGCTATAGGCTCTTCTGACACTTCACTCACTCTGCAGTGCCAGGTCAGCTAACACGTGGCACTCCTTACTGCAGCTTTAATGCATACTGCAATTATGCCTATATTTTAGGCATTCATATCTTCGCTGGTTAGGTTGGCTAAATTCGAAATCGAATATTTCCTGATGCTGCTCTGAATGGTAAGCTTGCACTCTTGTTTATCTGTTAAAGCTAAGCCTGAACCTTCTTCGTTCAGTGTAAAGAATTCATGTTGTTCGCTTCCAATGTCAGAGAAGGCATTCATTATCAAATTCAAGGCTTGTGCCCTTGACTGCTTATAAATTGCTCCGAGTTTTTCCCTTGGCATAACGAACATTAGTAATGGTCTCTGAAACTCAACTTCTTTAAGCCTGTGTAATCAGTCAATGCAAATTGATTGAGAAGGCTGAATTCAAACAATCAATATTCCTATATATATATCTGTGCAGTAACTGCTTGTATATAGGCTTCGGATGCCAAAACATGAACTACTAAGGCAATCCTCCCCAACAATTTTTAAATGTAAGATTTCGCAATGATAAGGGATTGGACTCGCACCTCAACAGTTCCCAATTCTTGTTCAATGCTGCTCAGTTTATAATTATTTGGCATCCTGCTGGTTAAATTTTAGGATCACATATCAGTAAACATAAAACGCAAACGCTTGGTCCAATTCTTGATCTCTTCTGCTGGTAAGAGTTCCATTGCTCATATTTTAGAAATAAGGCACTATTTGGTAAATTTTAAGCAAAAAATTGCTACCCACACTCTTAGCTGGCTCACAAATACTCTAGTCAAGAGAACGATGCAAGCTTTATTCATGATTTTGCACTTTGATCTATTACTTATCAGAAAATCAAACTGAGGAGCAGGCATTTTGTCCTATTTGATTTCTACCTATCCATTTATATTTAAGCATAGATTTAATTTGTGTTAATGCGGACTTACTGTTGTTATGCATGAGGAATGCGTCAGAATGTTTTAATCCGAACTTTAACGAAACCCGTCTTCAAATCTCATAATCATATAAACAGTCGGTTGGTTGGTTATTCGAGGTTGTTCAAGGATTGCAGTGTGGCTGTGCCTTATTCCCTAATCTCGTTATTTATTTAAGTGAATGAGTCCACGCAAATACAAGCCTAAACTAACGATAGCTTCGGATTAAACCTTATGTTGGGTGAGAGGTTATATTAGTATAAGCTTGTTTTGATTGCAGTATTTTAGAGATTCCTCGTTATTTAATGACGACATAAAGGCGACTTCACCATGGGTCGAAAGAAGGAACAAATTTTCTCTTCAACAATATGATCGCTTCAACTCGGAAGGTTTGGAACGTATATCTGTAAGTTCCACTTTTGCCATGCTTGTGTAATTGCAGCCGCAGCTTAGCGTGCTTAAATTCGATCATCATAGCCAAAGAGCATTAAGCGTGATTTTTGATTCCCTTCTCCATTACAAGGAAGTTTTGACGTATTCAATGGCAGTTTAGCTTTATACTTAGTACCCTTCAGCGCTGTATGGCTGCAAAGCCGCACTAGCGGACATAGGGGGCTACAATTGCTTGCAAGTTCACGGAAAAGAAAATTGCAATGTGCAACTAGTCCCTCGTGCAGTCACTCTTAAGTAATCGCTAAACAGAGATGTAGACCAAGGGTTTGTATATGTAACGCGATCCCATAAAACACAATGCTTATGGCCAGCGGATTAGGCCCTATATTTTGCAAAGATTGTGCTCTACTTCCGATTTTTAATTATCGGAGCACAATAACAAAAATTTAAAAATGCATCTTTTCATAAATGCACTGCACAGCTTGCTGATCAATGGGATGTCCAAAGACCAAGTTCGCAATTTTTTAAGGCTACGAATAGTGTATTTGACGTGCCTCATGAAGGACTTCATTTTCGTTGTTTATCTTAATGAAATAGGAAAATTTGCAGAGCGTATAATTCAGCAGCGTACGAATTTTCTTCGCTTTGGCTGCGATAGTGAAATTAGGATGATGCATTGTCGATGTCTGTGTTGCTGGCTCGGTCGCATTCAATCATTATTCTTGGAATCTCAGTCCGGAAACCCGAAAACACTTTCTAGCGCAACAGACTACTGGAATCGCGTGACTCACAAGGGCAAAATGCTTGCAAGGAGATTCTGCAGGTTTTTGTGATGAATGACATAAAGTGAATCTGATTATGTGGATCAACTTCAATCGGCTTCCAGCATTGGGTCTTTTTGAATATTCCCCATCATTGACACCTTCAAAATGCAAACACTCCACTACAAAAGAGTTGATTAGAACCAGATTTGGAAATTATTTTGTCGGTGAGCAAAAGCTCTTTAAATTCTATGCTGCCACTCCTAAAATGCAATCATTAAAACAGCTTTTAGTTGTCCCATTATCCTATCCAATCCAATGAACTGGCGTGAGAAGGTCAAACAGGTTCGTGATTGGGACCTCGGGCTTAAAATAAGGCGTTATCAGCCTAGACGAGTGAAAATCACTGCCATTAAGGGTAAGGACGCAATCGCCTAATTAGTAATGGAATGTAACCAATTACATTTAATATATTGTCAGTAGGGAATAATATTTTCCGTCTTCAATTCAAGACAAGTTAGAAGCCCCGTCCATTTTGGCTTGATATGGAGAAATTTGCTGCAATTTTACGAATTCACTCCACTTTTGCTTGAGGTAGCTCTTGTTGAAACTGACTTGGGCAATGGCATAGCTTTAAAAGAGGAGGCACACTTTTCAGTCATCATCCGGAAATGCTTTGCCAATCTAGCTGGTTAATTTGTGATAACTAAATGCAGTGCCAACTTAGATAAAAACTCTTGACCATAACAGAGAGAGTACTTGAACAGCTGGAAAGTTACCCGGCAAAAATATGTAAAAAACACAAAAGCTAGTCCATAACTCCCAAGTCGCTCATCCATTGCAGCATTTCACTGTTAACAGTACGTATTTTGAGCGATTTATCCATAGTAATTAAAAGGTTTTGGATGATATAATATGAATTAATGTGTCATTTTCCGGAAAACATAATGATCAGAACATACAACAATAAAGCCATTTTAGTGAGCACAAATGAGTGAGGTGCATGTGTAGGCGTAAGTTCTTGTATGCAGCCGAATAAATTTCTTCCACATGCCCAAAGATACCTAGTCCGATTAGTCGCAGTATTTTGGGTTTACTAGGCAAGGACGAATCTTGAAAAAATATTTGATTTCTTCCCATACAGTTGGCTGAACTCCTCCATCACCTGCTGTACTCATCGACACCAAGGTTGCTGCCCATGTTGATGGAACGGACAAGGTGAACACGAGGAGGAAGAATGCCAGTGCTACCGGTGCTGGAAATCTTGCTGTCATGGAGCCTTTCTTCGTCGCTGCGTACCAATTTTGCGGTTCCACATCAGTGCAGCGCACACTTAAATAGGTTCAGAGCTCCTGCGTGGGCGTGTTTGCGTGTACAAAATAAACTTTATGGCATCCTTGGTCGTTAAAGTGTGATGAGAGTTTGTTTACCTTTATAATCTGATCCGTGACAGATTTCAGTGTAGGGGAGATACAAGATGCACGTGAACTATCACAACCTGGCGACAACACTTAACCAACTACGTAAAGGTCAAATAGGACAATATTCTACAATGTAAGGCCAAACGGCTTGCGTTCTTTCCCCAAATCATATCTTAAATTCCAAAAAGGTAACTTGCGAAAAACAGCTTGCTGAGAGTAATAGGCGTCTGCGCTTGCATTTGCAGGTGCCTGAAACTTGGCATGTCTGTATATTATTGCATGCAACATTATTTGGCTGATGTCACGAAAAAAACATCCCAATCGGCTCAGCCTTTAGACATTCCATAAAATTAATTAAATGTCACTCTTTATGGAACTAGACAAATCTGTTTAAAAGCGACTTTAAGAAAAATAGGAACTCATACAGTCTCATGACCACATTTCGAATCAGCAC
Source organism: Taenia hydatigena (assembly GCA_036345935.2). Taxonomy (NCBI): domain Eukaryota; kingdom Metazoa; phylum Platyhelminthes; class Cestoda; order Cyclophyllidea; family Taeniidae; genus Taenia; species Taenia hydatigena. The sequence continues at coordinate 25,113 of JADWOT020000635.1, forward strand.
GCTGCCAGCACCCAGTGTAGCACAAAAATACAAAGCACAGGCCAAGAAAGTGGCCTACAAACCAGGTCAAGAGATGGGTGTTTGTAAGCGGCTGCAAAAGAGGATAGCTGCCACCACATCGTCATTAAGTTCTATTTCTCTTCTAACTATCGTTGGTTAATTTTTGGCACAATGGGATATTTTGGCGGATGTAACGTGTTGGAATGGAGAGTTGCGAATGAGTTTAAGGTGGAAAATACATTTGCATATTTAAAAATATGGAAAGCGGGCTCTCCTGTGAAGCACTTGAGTAAACCATGATCTAGCCAAATCAAAATGCACAACTTTGTGAATCGCAAAACCAAATGAAATTAGATGCCTCGCCCATTATGTCAGATCTCTTTTATTTAAGAACCTGGTTTTATTAATTTCTTTGTGATGGGTGGATGGCAGCTGAGAGTTATTCGTTGCAGGGCCATACAATTTAGCGCGATTTAACTCCTAGACATTTATCAAGCACAAAGAAACTAAGGCGAAATGCATGTGAACTTGGACCCCAATGCAAGATAACGCATTTATTGGCACCTTGAGTCACTAGAAAATTTATAAGGTTCCACCTGCGTTGTGAAGATTAATGCATAAAGTTGATGAAGGGAAACGGTGAAAAGGATTCTTAGAAATAGATAGCCAATCCCATTATCTGGTATTTTGTTTAATCTATGCATCAGTGCGCTAACACTGGTGTCTAAGGACGCGGAAGTGCTTCACTCGGCTTGACGGCGTTATTAAAATGATCCTCTGTGTTAACATTCCTTTTTTGCTGAGAATAGCTTTAAAGGATTGTCCATGAAATTTTTAATTTTGTTAAGCAGGTTGCAAAATATCTCTCGTAAAAGTGGGGTGCACTTTATAATGAAGGAACGGGACAAATGATGGTGACTTGATTGAGAGTCATTTCTTCGATTTCTTCCAGAAACCAATTAAGGCTCTTGGTAATTTTTACAGTCGCAAAAATTTTTAAAATCCCTATCACTACTGTCACCTGCTAATATCACCGTCCGAATGCGGTCAGCACATCCTCGTGTGTCTTGATATCAGCACATGCTGCAATTGTCTGTCCATCATCACTGCCCAGGGCAACTTGGCCCTTTTTGTCCGTTAGCTGTCGGTTTCACTTACATGCGCAATCCACGTGGATTGTATTTTTTCCTTGAGATCTGTTTTGAAATAGCTGTACTTTTTAAGTCTTCATCACTCACCATTCTGTTATCTACTTATTTAGGTTAATCTGTACCTCCTAAGGTAAGCATGGATTTGGCCTTAAGGGTCTCCATTTTAACCACGATTTGGCATCAAGACCGGTACGCATGCATATTTATCTACTGAGCATTCAACGCTAAACATAAGTTTCATGCTCTAACAAAAGACCTCGAATTTCTATCTCGTTTACCTGTCAAATTTGGACACTAAGCGAAAAATTGTGGCGAGCGTTGGTGTATCTAATACCTGGGCCCTGGTTTCCACCTTAATTCCTTGGAAATGCTTGTCACTTAGGGCAATAAAGTTGGTTCAATAATCTATCTTCTGATGTAACTTTAGTAGCCTCTAAAGATGTAATTGTGACCTGACGACAAATTGGTGGACAAAATTCTCACCATTGGGAGCATTTTACAAACGCAAGTTCCACAGCTGCAGTGAGATTGATACGGAGCATTACGAGCACAGTGAGCACCTTCTAATTGCGTGATCAGCACCATTATGCTTACTGTAAGATGCAATTTCTTTGTCCTAAGCCAATTCATTTAATACTTTATGTATTTTTGAGGTGTCCTTTATCTGCAAAATGATATAGGTTTGTTTACAAAATTCAACAATGAAGTTTAGGTGGATCTCGCACGCATTACTTCTGCAGGTATGTCGGTATTCAAATCGAAACTTGAGTCGTGAGTCATTCAAGCAAATGGGCCAACTTTTTGGATTGTATGTTAGCATTTGTTCATCTAACACGTAAGAATTGGCATCTCTACAAACGGTAATTACTACTGCAGACGACTTTGCTTCACTTCAACATCGGCACCAATTCCTTAAGGGCGCTATACGCTTCCATTGCTAGATTTTGGTTTTTAGTCTAAAGTGGTACCAAGGTTTTGCTAATCCCGCTAATTAATTATCGGCTCCTGCATCCTCAATCGCAGTTGCTTTTCGTCCTTAACGATATGTTATGAACCTAGCACCCAAAAATTTAACCTTACACATGATGGGTGCTTTATTGTAAGGGTCACTACCTCTCTCACTTTCACACATCCACTTTGCGGTTCCACACGTGAGCAGCAAACACGCTGCATCGTTCTGTACTAATGCGTAAGTGCGTGCATTTGTGCAAATAGAGTGTACAGGCTTCTATTTATCTTGGAAGCGCTTTTAAAGTAGTTTCGTTAAACTGGTCGTAAAACCAAATTTACGTGTCTTGAAAAGTATTCACAACCAAATATAAAGTGAGTATTAGGTGTTGCATTATTTCAATAGTGAACGATATGTAACTAGTTTAAAGATAAAATGCATAGAACTCACAGCATGCGAATTCCTGCGAGTTGCTTTATTACAAGCAAAGGATTTTTGAATTCTAAGGATAGGCGCTACTTATAAAGCTTGTAAGCCTTCGGCAAGATAGTCGATGTAAACTGTACTGTTGCAGCTTGGCTTTCCATGTGTCGTCTTTCCACTGCGGGTGTTCAAAAGTAGAACCATTTGCGCGGTCGATTACGCAAATGTTGTGCCTTTGGCACCCACTAACTATGAAGGACATCGTAAGGTTTACGTTGAATGTACACGCGCACCCACGCAGTGGTACAGAATGAATTTAAGCACCCATCGTAGTGTCATTGAACCACACAGCTGAAAACCAGTAAAGAGGATTGCCTCCATGGCAGCAAGCTTTCTATTAGCAGTGACATCAGCAATTCTTTCTATCTTGCTTGTCTTGCCCTTTTCAGCAGCAAAGGCAACATCGTTAGAGATAACGGTGGCAGTAGAGCATGCAACCTCTCAGCCAGACTATCTCAAACCATGAGTATGGGATTCTCTTGCTAAATATGCTGCTAATAAGGTCTTTGAGGTAGTCAAGGGGTGTAAAATCTGTGAAGTCTTCAAAAACGCCTACGATAACGTGGCTAATTGGGTTGCTCAACGTTTTAGCAGGTATAACACCTCCAATCTGACTATGTGCTAGAAGTCTCACTAATCCATTTACTCTACTCATAAATGGCTATTCTTGCAGTTGCAATTTTTCCACTTAATATTCCGATCACTAAATCTAAAGTAACTGACATCTGACCTTACATTTGACCACTTCTGACTTTTTACTCAATCCACCAGTTCGTACGAATTCAAAGTCACTTTAATGGCAAGCTGACAGGGTGCGTGTTTATGGCAGATCTGAACTAGGTAGAGCTCAGAAAAGATTCAAATCCTCTTCCAGCAAAAAAGGCACAATGTACGCTTCCTGCCAAAGTCAGAATAAAAGTGCTGCACATTATTAAGTTGTTAGTTACCCACGTTCTCTCAGGTTTCAACAAGTCCGGTTTGGGCAAGTTATTTATCCCTATTTTCAGTTTAGGATTTCAAGAGCGAATATGGAGGCCCTTTTGCTTGCATCCATCTTAGATGATACAAGGGCGATCTAACTTTTAGCCATAACTAAACGTGAAAAGGTAATCTAAAAGGCACTGGATAATCACTTAAAAAGAAGACAAATAATTTTCTCACTTTACATTCAAGATCTATTATGCTGAAGTGCATTCAGCCTGACAGTGAACACTTAAAGCGACTCCGTGCTGACATTAGAATAGGAAATTTTAGCTCATTGAACAGAACCGAGTGCTTGGAGAAAAGAAAAGAATAAGTTAACTTGAAACTTAACCAAAGTTTGTTCTCAGGACCCTTTGGACTTGCTGGTTACAGTACTGCAGCAACCCGTTGCACTTGGAAGCAAGCTTGTACATTTGCAACAGGCGAACTTGGACGCAATCTAGTCAGCAGCATAAAGTCAGTATAGCATCTTAGTCTCAAATCAAGAAGGACACACATCTTACTTTGTAAAAATGTGACCCTGTGTAAAATCATGTACGACGAGATAGCTAAAATGAAGCTCATAGAAAATTTACGAAAAAAGGAAAAAGGATCAATGTCCTAAGAAGTTTCTATATCACATTGCTAAGAGAACAGAGAGCAAGTTCTTTAAGATAAATATGTTTGCATTGGAGGAGATTAGACTGGCTAAACATTGCATGAAATGCTCTTGCTGCATGGTTGGACTCCTTAGCTTGTGTATACCACCGNGAAGTACACGAGTCTGCGCTCTGGTCATTGAAAGAATACCATGCAATGATGCGCTATGATTCTACGTTGAATGGTGACCATTATGTTGCGTAAGAGCCAAAAGAAGAAGTTTATGTTCAAAATCGAATGCTCAGCGTATCTTCTCAAAGGGTGAAATGGCCTTTGATGTGGTACCGGAGAGCACATTAAGAGTCACAATGGTCGAATCCTAAGGCAATAAAATAATATCTTATGCAAGTTCTAATGACGACTTAACTAATATACTTCACAATGTAAGTTCCTTGATTAACTCCGTCTTCCGAAACAGCGGTACTAGCAGGAGTATCTATTACCACACCACCTTACTGGTCCAGTTCGTCCTTTATTACACTTTTCCTGACTTCTCTTCTTCGGTGAGCTGGTAACCATTGTCGCTAGCCCACTCGAACCATGCGAAAGCAACGCTTCCTGACCGCAAGCCGAACTATCACATGTGCCCTCATCATGGGTAGCTGCGCTGGAACAATAAGTATGCTAAAGAAAATGTTCAGCAAATCAAAGGAGAGGTGAATAATGGGATAGAATACCGCTTTCACCTAGTCTACAAGGCTGTAACGACTGTGCATCAGGCAAGCCAAAAAGAGAACTACACTTCAAGACAGAGAAGCAAGTTCTTTTATTTGTGATCGCAACTAAAAGTCCGGACACTACATCTGTTTATCAGGAGTCCAACTTCACAAAGTGAAGGATTAAGGCAATTCTTGGCCCGTGTTTACATTTACAAGTTTTATTTGCAAGTCGCTAGGACTATTCTTCGAATGCGTTAGTCGTTTCTCTTAACCATCAGTTGAATAAATTTTAATTCACAGTGTTTTGCTCATCGCAGCTAATCGTCAAAAGGGCTTAAACATATAGAACCTTTCGGTGGATTACTGTTGGGATGAAACATGGGTGAGTCGAACGGCACTTTAGGACTGCCTTACGGAGCATTCTACTGAATCTATGTAAAAGTGCAGGAACCTAGACATGCTTCGCGCATTATGTCAGATCCCTTTTTTAAGAAACCAGTTTTTTATCAATTTCTTTGAGGTGGGTGGATGGCAGCCGAAAGTTAGTCTTTGCAGAGTGATACACATTCAGCGCATTTTTAACCCCTAGACACTTTACAAGCACAAAGACGCTACGGCGAAATGCACAAGTAAACTTGGCTCTTAATGCTAGATAACGCATTCAGTGGCGCCTCGGGTCATTAACTAGTTCTAAGGCTCCACCCACGTTGTGAAGATCACTGCATAAAATTGATAAAGATTAGCGACGAAAAGGCCTCTCAAAAATATATGGTCCATCCCGTTACCTGGTATTTTGCTTAATCTATACATTAGTGCGCTAGTACTTTGGTGTCTATGGATGTAGAAGTGCTTCACTCGGCTTAGCTGCGTTGTTAAAATAATTCTCTGTGCTACCATTCCTTTTTTGCTAAGAATAGCTTTAAAGGAATGTCCATGAAATTTTTAAGCTTGCCAAATGGGTCAAAAAATACCTCTCATGATTATAGGGTGCAAACCATAATGAAGGAACTGGATATTCGATGGCGACTTGTTTGAGAACCATATCTTCAAAATCTTCTCAAAACCCACTGAAGCTCCTGGCAATTGTTACAGCTGTAAAAATTTATAAAATTCTCGTCATTACTGTCACCTGCTACTATCACTATCAGAATGCGGTTAGCACATCCGTATGTGTCTCGGTGCCAGCACATGCTGCAGTTGTCTGTCCATCATCACTGCCCAGGGCAACTTGCCTTTTTTGTCCGTTGGCTGCTGGTTTTACCTACCAGCGCAACCCACATGGATTTTTATTACCCATCACCATCCGCTAAATGAATGGCCCATCAACTTTTAGACACTTACCGACAAGAGTGCACGAATACCACTTAGTCCATGCGGCAACAGCGAAAGCAAGCAATCATGTGAGCAAGTACAAAAGGACAGATACAGCAAAATTTTGCAACCACAGATCGGTGGCAATTGTATAAGCAGCCACAGAACAGTCGAATTCATCCCACGGCTTTCTGCCCTCATTAACATCGGTAGTTGTCACCAGAGCACGCACCTGGTGGTACGGTGCTGGACGACGGAGATCAATGGCTCAACATCAAGCTGGCGTTTGATTCGCTAAATAACGGGCTCTTACAGCATTATTCGAAGAAGTAATCTTATTATTAGTAGAAGCGCAAGTGTGCAAATCTTCGTCGACGTTCGTAAATTCGGTCAGAAATGAATCTGCACCTCACTTTCATTCTCTTCCTCCAAATGCGTAGCCAGTTATTTAGCTGTATCAAGGTGCAGCCAAAGCCCACTTCGGGGACCAAAGTTGTTTCAAAAAAGCAATCAGTTATTATGGTATGATAGAATTTAAAGATGCACCAATATACTGTGTATCCGTACAAAAGGACGACAAATAACGAAGGGAGAAGTTTATTCTACTTGACTCAGTCGGAAGTCACTCATGATGTGGTCTCCAAGGCCGGTCCTTAAAATCCCGAGAAGCTATGATGTACTTGTTTGAGTAAATGCACCTCCATAGCCACTGCCGTTCAAGGAACACGAGTCTCGTGACGCTACGAACTGCATCTGCCACCGATACCATTGGTAAGGATAAGGAAGTGCGCTCCAAACTTGCATAGCCGCCATCACTTTGCCTTGTCCTTAATACCACCAAAACCGTCGAAGAACATTCTTATCTGTTCATACTGACCCTTACAAGGAAGTAAAGGACGAAACAGGGAAACAAACTCCTTGCCTTTCCACGTGAGTGCCCTCGATTGTCTTTTCGCGTCAAATGTGAAGCGTTGCTTAATGAGTACAGAACAACATCATAGATTGTTTCTGATATTGTAGTACTAATGAAGAGGAAAAGGCCATCCACGACACTTTTTGCTTCGGCCTTTGCGCGCCTGTAATGGGTGCACATAGTAGATGAGAGTACTCTTCGTTGGTGAGATGGTAGTATTTGGCCAGAGGAAAAATTGATGAGTGTCATGCGTGAACGGAGTGCACTTCCTTCCGGTGGCAGATGTGGTTTGTTTCGTCACGAGCTCCGCATTCGCTGTTGCAGTGCATTCATTTCAAATGACAGTAAGTCGGTATAAGATTAAGGAAAGGAAGGAAAACAAGAGGAATGTTAACTCAAGGTATTTAGCCACATCGCTGCATGAAAGTCATCTACCAAAATCATAATCCTTCTCCTCCAGCTACCTATGCAAACATAAATCTGAACCAAAGTATGCAAGAAATGACAATAAAATGCATAAAATTGCAAGCGCTGCTGACATTTAAACGCGAAAGGGAGACAAATTAAACCACAGATTGTATTTAGCGACCATTCGCTGCTGAATGCATTGATTCTTTGCCTAGGGGAATATATCGCGCCAAGATATTTTATGAAATTAGTGCAAATATTAAATTATGATATCGCTCATTCAAACAGTTCCGTAAGCGCATAGGTTATGGGAGAATAGTGGAATTCGAGTTTCACAGTTTTGCATGATAATGCATGTCTCTTCAACCGTAGCACTTTGCAAGGAAGGGGGAGCAGTTCCGATTACATTAACTGATTGAAAATACATTTACCTTTACCGTTTTAGGCAAAATCTTGTAGTTAAGTTCTAGTTACTTGGTCATTTAGGAAAAGTGCTTTTGCATTAACGCCTTCTTAGAACACAAATCTCATCGCTTTACAATGTTGTCGAGTAGTTGCATGGAGGCAAGCACTATGAGCGGAGTGCAATAAAGTTGCTGCTCTCAGCGCAACTAGTTTTCATCCATTGCATGAAGATCTACGAAGACTCGGGATTGATTTTTGATGGAAACAGTTGTCTATCATAGCTGTTATTACGCTGGCGCCGACTATCATTGATTAACCGAAGAGGAGTTTGGATACAGAGCCATCATGATACGCTTCTTTTTCTCTTTGTGTCATTAGCCATCATATCTGGTCCAGTAGTGCCTCTGTGTTTATAAATGCGCTCATTACTTAGATTATGAAGCTATATTCGTATTGAAAAACTTTAGTTAGGATTGAGTACAATGTCAACAATGCACAGAAGGCTGCGCCGCTCTTAGTGCAGCAAAATGATTTTATCGCAGAGTCCATGTTTCTCCTGGAAAAATTTCCATGATCCAGCAAAACAGTGCAGCACAGCATCGTCCACAATAGTTGATAATGCTCTTTGCACCATAAGGCACTCGCAAAAATAGAATTTAGAGTGCAAAGAATTTCAACTCTTAAATTAGGTGCAGGGATTCAATTTTAGCATTTTAAAAGACAAGAATTGGACAAAGGAGAGATAAATTAGTTTCACAAAGTCAACTATCATAAAGTAGAGTATAAGCAGAAGCAAATTAATGTCATCATTTTGAAGGAGACGAAATGAACTTAAGTCAAAATGGGTAAAGCTGGCGCAAAACGAAGAAGTAAATTGCTATCATTATCTCGAGAGGCATAGAATGGGACCAAAACGGTGATTATTTGGCCTCACTTTGTGATTCAAAACGAAGCTAGGCAAAAAATAAATGGATTTTTCTGTATTA
>JADWOT020001803.1:0-144439 GCA_036345935.2 Taenia hydatigena
AGAGGCATGAGACGGAGCCAAAGAAAATGTCAATTAATATCATAACGTCGAGTTCCATAATTGGAGCAATAGAAAAAGCAAATAGGTATTAGCATTTTGGAAGGCATGAAATGGAGCCGAAGGAAAAGGAACTAATTTACAGCGCAAAAACATGTGAAATGGGGCCGAAGAAAGGGAAGTGAAATTCACGAAGTCGAAACCCATGGCATGGAGTTGAAGGGAGCTAAATTAAGTTCACGGATTCAGAATGGATTAAATGGGTTTGAAGGAGAAATAATTGATTTCTCGAATTTGAAATGCACGAAATGGAGATGAAGGAGACTAAATTGAACTAACAACGTCTAGATGGATATAAATTGATTTGAATAAGGATAAATTAACTTTATGGGGCCAAAAGTCTAAAATCGAGCCGGTGGATTCAAAATGATTTTAAAAATGCTTAAATGATGAAATGGAATTGACTGGATTATAATTGACTCACAATGTCGTAATACATGAAATGCATTTAAAAGCAAAATTTTGTGGATGGAGAGGAAGATATTTTGCGATACGGAATTTACGGAATGGAGTCGAACGATGATATTTTTATTTTTTGAAAGCGAAACGCATGAAATGGAACCCTAAAGAAGAAAGTGGTTTTCCTAGGACGAAAAAATTAAACGGAGCCAAAGCTTGGAAAAATTATTTTTAGTACGAAATGAAGGGATTTGAGCCTATTAGGACCAAATTGATTTTGTGGTCTCGAGAAGATAAAAATGGAACGTTGAAGTAGAAATGGATTTTGCGATGCAAAAGCACGTAATGAACCCGACTTAGACGTAATTTAATTCACAACGTGGAAGAGCTCAAAGTGAAGCCGATTGAGGCGAGACTGATTGTGAATTGTCAAAAAGTCGGAAATGAAGACAAAGGAGGAAAGATAGGTCCTGTATTACGAAATGTATGTAAAGGAGCCGACTGAAGCGAAATTCACTTTGCGATGACAAGATCGCCGGCATGGTTTGCAGACTATGCCAATGGCACCACAGCTCTTTTGTATGCCTGCCGCATCTTCGCACCATTGTGGTAAGAGAAACAGCTTTGCTTGATGCCGTTCTATGCGCAATGAATCCTACCAACATTCTAGGCCTTTTATGACATAAGGTGTTGGCTGAAATTGCAAAAGGCTGTAACTATAGTAGCAGTCTTGCGCAAACTAAGGGGGTGTCGGACCAATATTTGCAGAGATCAATCCAGAGCAGATTATCAGTTTTATGGGCGTCGCGCAACTTCTCGAAATTTGTTTACAATGTGCTCTAAGCGACCTACCGCTAAAACAGACAAGGTTTCTGTTTTGACAAGGTTTCACGTCGCAGTGCATGCTAGTAAGCCTTAGTGGATGACAAAATTCGCTTTAAAGGCAATTACACTTTGTATTTACTCACTGCATGAGCGTCACTCTCAAGACTCGTTTCACAAATGGTCCACGCTCTCAATGCCTTCGCAGTGGTGGGAACCATGTCAACTTTCTCTCATCACGAAGAGCTGCATTCAGTGTGTGTTCCATTCAAGTAGCTTCGAGTCACTTCGCCAACACGCATGCCAATTTTGACGAACCGACAGTGTTGATGCATACACAGGTAGAAATTCAACTGCGTTTAGTCGCCTTTACAGGCATAAAATGGTAGTAAGGTTGACTTTACATCCAGCGCTGGAAATCTTTCGTGACAAGCCCCGCAACTAAAAATGTCCTTTTTGATTGTATGCAGTGCAATCATTAGGGCGTGAAAGTACTCTGCCTAGAAAGTCGATTTAGAATTGTCATCTGTAGACAAACATTCGCTTTACCTTGCTGGACAGACCTATGCATTGAATGTGCTTAAATCGCTCTCCTTCATTTTGGAATCCATGTGCACGCCTGAGTAACGTGTGACTTTTGATTTTCTTACTGAATGATAAAGACAAAGATGCAGCAAGTGTGATCAACGCTTCAAACATCCATGCCATTTTCTGCATTGTGCGCACCCCAAATCACATCCCTTTTCCAATCTGCCTAAGAATGTACCCACTAGTAGAATTCCGTCAAATATTATTTGCATGGCTCTTCGATAACTTCAAAATATTTAGTCACCTTAAAAGCAGGCACCTTGGGGGGAGGCAAAGAATCCTTTTTCGCCAGCATTTGGTCGGCGTTCGTTTGAGTGCTGCCTTTGACTTCAAATCCGCCTTGACCTTCACTGCAATTGCAGGCCGCCTGAGGATATGACCTCTGAATAGAGGTCAACGAGTAATCCTGACGCTGTGACGTGCTGAGTCTGAAAATCGATGAGTTTCTTCGAAACCACCAGCTTGTCCACACAAGTCGCAACCACTCGACGCCTTTTCGCAATTCGAATTGCACTTCGAGCCACTCCACTTCAATAGTGCTGCATTCCCTGCGGTCGTTAGATCAGTTCTTGATTTCTTCAGCAGCTTTTTTAGTTGAATTCTGCTTTGTCTACTCCCTGAACACTTTTATACGTCTCAGAAGTATCGACCCAAAGGCTTGATGTCAGTCACGCTAAATGAAGGGCTAATTGAAGAGACAGAACAAAAAAAGGACAAATAAGTGATTTGGTGCTAGAGGTCACGTGGCATTCTTTTCCCCTTCCATTGTAACGCTTTCTCGGTTTCATTCCTTGAGTTGGGCTGCAAATACAGTCGGTGCCTACAAATACGAGAAACAATGAAGAGGCGACTGTAGCGGTTGACTGCACACTGATTGCGGCCACGGTAATTCTGTCAATTATCTCAATGCCATTGCATGCAGAAGTGATCAAGGAAGTAGATGATGAACACAAAGCCCTCACTTACAGGCACAAGAATTATGGTAAAGCAATGGGAAAAACATGCAACCACGCAGACATGCTGGACGTCAATTCCGACAGTCGCTACCCATTTCTTTCTATTTTGCAGTAACGGGCAATTTGTTGCAGATGTCTTGCAAACCAGGATTGCAATACATAAGCGTGCGCAGAAAAGAAGACAAACGAAGAATCCAACTCTTTCGACTCTTTTGACTGTGTGCAGAGTATTACGTCTCCTTTCATCGATATGTAACCATACTTATTGGGGCTCTCAAGACGAATCCTAAAAAAGGCATTAATTTTAAGCAGAGATAGATGACTGGAGAAAAGGATAGGCTTAAATGCGTCCTTTTGAAAAATAACATTCAGTAGGTGAAAGAGCTGCAAATAAGAGTGGGTGCTGAAGAGGTGCTAGGTCGCTAAAACGAGTGCCATTGCAAATTTAAGGCTGAACGACACTGCCTCTTTCTTTACTTTTCCAGTAGTTAGGTCTCACAGGTAGCTTTATGTGTACCTCATGTTTCTTTGAAAACGTGCTCAGACATATGCCCTCATTTTGTCATTTTTTCGTTTCTCTTTTCATTTCCTGCTTTTAGAGTTCTCTCGTGATTACATTTTAAAACCTTTTAACCCGTCAATAGCCAGGGCCCAAAGCCATCGAGTGCATTAGCACCGTCCATTCAACTAGCAATGCTGGCTGTAACAAACGAGATCGGTTTAGATGGTACCGCGCATGTCTCATGAAAAGGAATTTTTCTTAACCTGTAATTGCACGAAAACCATGTGCTACTTTCACTATTTCTATGTAAGCTACTACAATAATCCCCATTTGCTTGCAAATGCTTTATGCTAGTCAATTATATGGTCCTTTGGTCAGTCAGGCAACCAGTAGGTCTCAATGCATGCGATACTTTCGCTGTTGCTTTCATTCGCTTGTAGCCAAAATGCACCAAGACGTAACCGACGTTTTGATTACGACCCGCCATTAGAATAGGAGATAAAAATAAAAAACCAAAACCATATGTAACAGTGAACAGCCGATAAAAGGGCAGTACTTGCTCTTTAAGCGCAGTATGTTTGAGAGCGTGCGCACAGAATGAACAACCAACATGGTTCGGTAGACAACTCATGCAATCGCTGTTCCGTATAGCCTCTTTTCAATGGTGGAATTCATTAAGGCACAGATCTCCTGACGGCGCGGATAGAGGCAGCGCATGCTTTCCATTTCATCCCGAAGATCATCATTTTAAAACTCATTTGCCTCTGATAGTAATTAATCTTTTCCATACGACCTCCTTCCGAATTCGCGTATCGCATCCATCATCTGGCAGTCTAATTTATGCCTCACGAAAAAGTAACTCCAACTCGAATTTTTCCTTTGAATAAACTCATAAGTAGGCAAAAGACATTTGAGGCTGAGCTTATGGGACACTATTGACAGTTCAGAGAGGTTGTCACGTATTTGACTCACTCTTATTCAAAGAAAGTTTTAAAAGGTAAGAAATACCGATTATTTTTTTAGATCTCGCCTTAAAATGATCACTAACCACATTTCGCAAGACTGCGTCATGAAACCGGCGGATTTGCATTCGGTTTTCATGAAATTTGTTTTATAATCACACGTGGAGAACAATTTCTTCATGCAACCACTCAAGACTAATTTAACGCTTGCGAAACCACCACGTTTCAAGCACAACAACCCAGGCTGTTTGACAATATTGATGGTTGCCTCTAAGTTTACTAGGAGAAATGTTCATTTCTAACGAATAGTGCAGAACATACTCAAAGATGGTAGAGTTAAGGAAAATCAAAGGTTTTGTTTAATAAATTAATTAAGACTCCAAACATTATTTACAGTGAAAGACACGGAATATGAACAGATCGTGTTGCCCTGCAATCATGTGTCTCATTTATTTTGCTGAGTCGGCCGTTCGCTAATGAAAGCATCCTAATTTCTAACAATGTTTCTTCTTGAAAGTGCTCAGCTAGCTGTTGTGCCATCGGTGTTAGTATTTAATAAGACTGAGGCAGATATTATTGATAAGTCGTGCTCTTAATGATTCATCGTGCTCTTTCTCCAACTCAAATTGTTGCTTATCTACACTTTGTTTATTTATGAGAAAGATTGGTGACCGTGGCAAGGCTATTCCCGAAACGTATATGGTAATTTGTTAAAATGATAATTGCCAACCTGCATCCACCGGCTACTGCTAGCCACGCTGTCTCCTGTTTTGCCATTCCAGTGGACATGACTGCGTGGCACACAAAGATAATTGAGTATTGTAGACGTAGACAAGTCTGCCGCAAAATTTGGCCAATACGATATTAGACTTTGAAAAATGCAAGACTATACGGTACAACAACACGCGAGGTCTTTGCCTTCTCTGCGACGATCAAACACTTGAGACTGGCTAATAATGAGAGGGCTGCTCTATTCCCCTTACTCGGTAGACATGTTAACATAAAGTGCTTGAATCACTACATGGCAATCAAGGCCACAATTCCTAAGGCAAACTTTATGCTAAATTATGTGATTCCATTGGAATCTAAAAGATCCACCCAGCACTAATAAATTAGTAAAGAAGGAGGCAGGTAAACTGATAGACGCACTTTTATGAAATCGCTGATGATGCGCACTCAATTGCACAACCGAAAAACGGGAACTTAGGCCCTTAAATATACCCTTCTGAAGTAAAGAACAGCAGCTAATTTGCCAACCGACGATTCGCTGTTTAGAATGCTAGGGATGATTTCCTTGCCAAATACAGAAGTAGCAATCATCAGTGTTGCAGATTCCGAACTGTGAACAAATGGAAAGAAATATGAAGCTTCAATGTAGGTGAGCCGGTCCTAGCCCCAAAGGATGCTTAACATGCAAAAAGAGTCACCTGCGTATAGTGACACAGCTAAACGAATTGATGAAGCACTGCTTAGGGAGGTAGATGCAATCCAACTGTGAAATCAGTGCAGCACCCGTTGCTTTCATATTTTAGGACTGGGTTATAAAGGTGCAGAATAAATTTCCAATCGTCACTGAAATCACTTTTAAAACTGCATCTGCTAGTGATCGCTGGAAAATAAGGTTTTATCTACCAAACCCTATTTCTTAGACCGATGAAAGGCGGATTCACACTGTCTTATCTAACTCAACTAGAATTCGACTAAAAAGAATTTTCAGTTATGCAACTTTAAAGCTGGGTGCTAAGTTACTCCACCCTCTTTAAATGCTTTGTGACGAGTGCAGACAGTGATTCTCCAATAGGTTTTAGACCAAGTGAAACCTTTTAAGACAACTAAGCTTAAGCTGCATCCAATAGCGTAATTCGGAAGTTGGTGATGTGAGTGTCTGTGATATGAAAGAGAAATTTGCATGTGCTTAGAATTTTCAAGGCACAAAGTTGCTCCAGCCTTTTAACACTGCCCACTAATAGGCTACCTTAAAATATCGCTGATCCTTCATCGCATTTGCGGTGGTGTGCGATATCTGCTCAAGCAACCTTTCTAACGAAAGATGCAAAGCACAACAAAGAAGGAACCATAGGAAGGGGATGTGGCACTCAATGTTTTTATGCATCATATTACACGATGAAGTGGGATGGAAGTAGAGTCGTTACCTTTAGTAACCCATGCGTCTGAAATTATCGAAAAAGGATTTTGTGTTGGTGCGAGTGTGGAAAAATTATAGTTGGATGAGTTGAGCAGTGGAAAAATTGAAAATTAAAGGTCGAAATGTAAGTGAATGATCAAATTGTGCTTATCTAGAAAATTCTGCTTAAGGAAAAAAGAATTACGAAGGCAAGTATCTAATTGTCGCAACGAAGTAAATTACGTGTCAGATGGCAGGTGCAACGTTACTCGACTAGACCGATTTAATGCACAGGTTGTAGTCGAGAAGGTTGCAAGTAGGGTCACTCGAGTTTTTACCCCTGCGTGTTGTGCATTCATCGATATTCAAGTTTAATACATTGTGTAAAGCGAAGCCTATTCCATGTGAAAGCGGATTCTTAGTCATGCGTGATTAGAAAACTAAGTACTTAACATATTGTAGTGAATAAAGAATAGGTTCCAATTTGTTCTGTATCGAGAAGATTAATAAAGAGAGGATGGGTCAAAGAACCTCCAGCCCACTGTAAAGGTAAGAATTAATGATTCGATTTGAATTTTATTGATAAAATCGACGATCTAATGGATGAGTAAGACCACGTTTAATTGAAAAGAGGGAAATTAAGGGCCTGCAAGAACGGTGTCAAATATAGAGACGAGACCATTTGGTTCTGCAGTCAAGCAGTGTTGGTGCTTGCATGGTCAAGGAAAAGGAAAGACTGAAGGGCATGTGTGGGAGAGATATCCTAGAAACGTATGTTTTTTCTAGTATTGAAAAAAAGTATTGAAAGGGCAGAACGAATGGGATAGGGTGGAATATGTGTGTGTGAAACGGTGTGCGCTTGTAACATTCTAGTTTGTTTCAATCATGATGAAGACAGTTGAAGACGAATAAATTCTTCTCCGTCTCTAATCGTCTTCATTGCGATCGAAGTACGATGAATTGCTACATTAATGTACATAGGTGCCCGCATTATCCATCAGTCATCAGTTAGTCATTAATCTCGGTTGTCTAATTGGTTTGCTGGTCCAACTGTTTGTGGTTTACGCAGTTGCCTCAAACTATTAGAATGCGTTAACTGCATTCCGGTGCGACAGATTATTAGCTTCGCTTCAATTTCTCGTTCTGTGTCATGCCTCTAAACCTCCTAAGAATTGCACGCATTCTTTGCGTATTTTTCTTATGCAGACACTTTTTAATCCACCACCAAGAAGTCCGTGGTCTTGAAACTCTTACAAGTGCAAATTGAGAATGCTGTATTGAAGAAGGGTGTGGATGCTTACGCCTTGCTCTAGACAGATTTTCCACACGGCATTATAACCCACTGATGGAAAAGTATGCAAAACTGCAAGTTCGATGAGATGGGAGCGGCGAAAACAGCGGTCTTTTCGTAAAAATCTCAGATAGACTCAGAGTGGGATCGAAGGATAGGGAATGAGCAGTCAAACGGGGCGTTTTACCAAAGATGACGGAAAACTGAGTGACTATTCTGATTCAAGAATGCGTCTCAAAGGACAAAATATTTGTCGATTCGTGCGTGGACTCCATACTTGGTGAGAAACACTCAACTCTGTATTGGACAAGTCGGATTTAATTGACAACGCAGTGAGACGTAGAAGAAAATGGAACGAGAAGGAGGGCATAAATGGGAAAGGACAAAGCCACCCACTGCACCAAGCAGGAATAAGTCATCTCGCCAACGATGCTCTAGTCATAATATCTTATGAATAGACCCAGCACAGTCTTGCACGATTCCACTTTTGAAGCATTCTTTAGTCTAGAACCTCCCGTTAAAGCTCTAGTCAACGTCAAAGGCATCAGATACCTGGCGTTATTACATAAAAATGGCATCTAATGTAGGAAGAAATTATATTGATCCTCCCCAATCATTAAAAACTTAATGAACCAGTTCACAAAAATTATGTATTCCACAAGGTGTCACAGCTAATAAAATTGCAGATTCTCGCATCCGCCGCCAAATTACATCTTGACATACCCATTTGAGAACATCCTTGGGCTGCATAATTTGACTGTTACGGTCTTGAACGTGCCATATGCGCCAGTTCATTGACGCATTCATTAGAGGGAAGCCGTTGGAGAAGTTCATTCCCTCCGCATAGTTCATGAAAAGGCCCATTCCGCTGTTCTTTCTCCATTCTTCACATCATCCATAATTACAATCCCAAAAGTGTGTCTGGACGACAGGGCCCTCAATAAGGGCTGCAGTTTAATAGCGAAATTGGATTCGTGCGCCATCAACACTGAAGGCTTTAGCACACAGAAAATGCAGTGAAAAGCAGCAAAACGTGCTTTCGGACTACTTAGGCTCCTCTCCAGTTCTCTGCTAACAAGTTGAAATTCCATCGGTGCCAGAGGACAATAATAGGCATTTGATGGAGGAGGGTAATCCATTGTTTGAACGTATACTGATTTAGGGCCGGTGGATTTCACAATGTTTAGTTGTCAATTTATTTCTACTTGCCGGCGTTTGAATACGGTGTATGTAGGAAGAGAACCTACTGGCGAGAACTATTAAGTCAAAATGAGAGTGAACATCTTCAAGTATCTTACTCGACAATTCGTAAAGACAGAGGAAGTCTAACATCGGCTCGATGAATGGGACGTGAATTTAGCATTTTAGAAAGGCTGAGAGGTTCAACTTACTTCTAGCTCCATTTGCAATTTCTGGCGGACGCTTTGAACTTCTCATAAAATGAGTGAAGTTCGAGTGAATGTGTTGCCACACATCGTCTTTGCCGTTGAGGTGGGAGAGATAATCAACCCTGCAAGTTCCACTTAAATGCAGTTCAAGAAGTGGCCACATTTACTTGCAGATGTGAAATCGCAAGTAAAAAGTGCATTTGAATTTCCAAAAATCTTGTGCAAAGGAAACAGATCTGAGAGGGGCTCATAATTAGGCGTATCCAGCATTGGCAGCTAGCGAAGAAGCATGTTGTGAGCGGAATATTCATATAAACTGTGTTTTTAGTGGATGGTGTGCTGATTAAAGGTGATTTCTGTCATAGTCAATCAAGTAAACTCAACATCCAATTAATTCTGCCAAGACAATGGCTAATGTAGGAGTGGAATTTCATGTTGCTTGTGTTAAGACAGGGAATTTTAACCACCATGGTGTGTACCTGAGAATTTGCGCATACAGACGAATATTAGATACCCCAAATAACGTCATAACTTTGCCTAGATTTCATACCACCAAATTGATTCTATCTTTACGTCTAGTTATAGATACGCCATGTGGCTAGCAAAATTTTATGTCTCTGAATCCGTCTCCCAAACTGGGTGATAGTTGACATAGTACGGAATTGTCAGTGGAAATGGGTGACTTCACCTTCAAATGTCTTCCTAATCTCATTGAAATTGGATAATTGGCACTGTTTGTTCGTGGATGCTGTCCTTCACGGCAGAGTAGGTTGCGTTGACCGACGCCAAAAGTTGACCAAGGAAAGCGGTGGGAACAGCGGCGATTTGTTGCTTAACCTCAACTGTGCCCTACCCAAGACTTCATTTTTATGTCATGGAATTTCAGAAAGCCCTTATTTTACGCATGACTCGACCACGAAACACCTTGTACATCTAGCATGATGTCAAACCGTGTTTAATGCTCCGCCATTACATCATTAGCTTACATAGTGGATCACAACCCTTCCTAAGCCTTCATAATTAATGCATATAATCTGTATAATAAACTTTGTTCCTGCACAGCAGTCTACCAACATTTAACTGCCAAGATGACCTTGATTTGATTCCTGTGGCTTATTGCTGCATGAATAGAGCTTCAACATTGACTTTTGACGTTTTCGACCAATTAATCTATCCTGCACTGCGCCCAGGACTTTACTATTTCGTCATTAGACATCTGAATAGGCTAAAATCGCGCTCAGTAGTCCATTGTTAATTTATTTATCCCTCCAAAATGACACTAAAATGAAGTAAAACTCTGCCCAGAAGTGCAATTTGCGTCATTCGTCTTTTGCAATGGCTATATCTGTGTCCCTGAGTACACTATTGTACCATTTTGTCATCAGTGGGTTGGCTGTTTTCTGAGCCGCAGCAGCAGTCCAATTTCCTTTTGTTAGCCAAATATGCATATCCTGCTCATGCATTATGTCGCTTTTGCAAATCTGGCGTGTTTCACTGCATGTGCTCTACAATCATATTTAAAACAATATTTTAAATATCCATCTAAAGGGCAGAAGTGTAGTCGCGCGAATTCGAAAACGTGGCCAACATGCTTTCAGTTTGTTCTCATTTTGCAACCAATGTTAAAAAGTAGCCAGTTATTATTAATAGCCTTAGTATTCCATTTCTCCACGCCATTTGCACTACCGAATCCCCAAACTCACCCAGTACGCATTTGTGATAATTAATCCAAAAATAATATGCCCATTTTCCTCACTTCTGTGGGTCACTAAATATGGTCCTTTTGCATCAGCACATATTTTCAGCGATAAGGGTTTCCATTTCTGTGCTCTTTTCTCTCTTATCTACGTTCTTAAAGACCCTTTTCTCACAACAATTTCATAGTCTTTCCTGGCTACTCAATTTACGCTTAGTTTCAATTCATTCATTACAATTGAGACGAGAATTGATTGTGCAGGTAGTCAGTCCTAACGTGTAGCCGGTCTACAAAATGGTAAGTCAGTGGCACCCTACGTTCTCCATCAACTCTGCTCGATGCATAGCTAAATGCAGAGACGTCCGGCATTAGCAAGCATTTGTAACTTAAATCAGTTCGTGCTGACTAAGCCGTGTAAAAAACAGTTTTTCGCTAAGGGGGTTGCAAAAATACTGCACTACCTAATCCCTTAGTGGAAAAGATGATAGCATCCCGAAACCAAGCACACTGCGATTGACACTAAAAGAAGCGCACTGAATTCGTGCTATGCATAAAGTTGCATACAATTTCATACCGCTGTTCCATTAAAGTTTTATCTAACTGAGCTGATGCACCTGTGCTTTTCCGATCTACAAATGGCTTCTTTGATTGCTAAAGGAAGTCAAAATCTTCAAGAAATCATTAATTGGTCCAATTATTGGCGACTAAAATGATGGCACCTGTTTAGCTTGCCATTTTAGGGCACGGATCTTCAAGTGCTCACTGAATGACAAGCATGGAACGCCGCAAGCTAATTGGAGTGGAAGTGATTGCCATGAATGGGAGAGAAGAAAACGATCTGGTAAGTCTCTGCAGTTTTACCACATTCTTGTATAGAATTTTGGGGACATTGAATTAGGAATTTCAGGAGACGCTGTCTCAGATCGGGGTCTAAGACAGGGAAATGAGCAATCAACTAAGGCGTTCGGCCGAAGATGACAGGCGAGTAAATGGCCAGTGATAAGCATAGTAAATGGAGCAAGGAGTATAATGTTTGCCAATTCATACCCAAAACGTTTGAGCTCACAGTGCTGCTCCGAAAGTGATAGTAGGTGGGGCTGATGTAGTTGACAACGAGACAGGATTCAGGTCGGAAGGGAAAGTAAGAAAGGTGCACGAGTATGAGTGGAGGAATCTCTTTACCCTGTCACGCATCATTTCAATATTCCCTAAATCACATTACGATATAAGGCACCTATACAATATTTTCCTATATTCCAATTTCGAAACCTAATTTGAGCCAGAGTTCCTGATGAAGTCTTAGTCTACTTGCCAATACAGATAAAACAAAGATCTGGAATAAGGTAAGCCTGCATTCGTTTAAATATGAGCATGATGAATGAACCAGTATACAAAACCCAGCATTTCACACAGCATCGTAGGTAATCAAATCACAGATTCCTGCATCCGCCTCCAAATTACATCTTGACACACCCATTCAAATATGTCCCTGCGATTTGTGATGTGATCACTAATATCGCTGACGTGCCATATCCGCCAGTTCATTGGCGCAGTCAACAGAGGAGAGTTATTGATGAGACCGAGTTTCAACGCATAGTCCATGAAGAGGTCCATTCCACTTTCCTCTTTCCGCCTCACATCATCCATAATTACTATCCCAAATGTGTGTTTGGGCGACAGAGCCCTATATATGGCTTGAAGTTCGACAATAACTTTACAGCCATCCCTTGTAAATAGTGAAATCTCAAGTACATAGAGAACGCAGTCGAAAACGGCAGCTTGTGCTTTACTCAAGCATCTCTTAGCTGATTCGCCCAAAGGCGCTATACTGCCATTATTCGGAGAAAGATAAACGATATTTGTCTGAGATAGGTCGCGATGAGTCTGAACGTACAATGATGTGGAATGGGTGGAATTTACTATGTTGAGAGACTCATTGCTGCTCACACGCAATGGATGCACAGGGCAGCGGACTCGGCCCCGATTCTCTAAGGTGGAAAAGTAGAGAAGGCAGTAGACTGTTTCATATGCACCGTAAGGAGCTCGAATTTGTGAGAACCGAAGGTCAAACTGCATTTGATCAAAGTGCTGCTCGACGGCTTTATTAACTTTTGTGTTGCGCGGAATCGGCACATCTAAATACAGTGTAGTGTAGACTCGTCTGTCAATCCATTTCCACTTGCTGAGATATGAGTAGGGCGTTTGTAAATAGAGAATCCACTGCCAGCTTGGAATTGCCATACAAACATTTACGATGTCAACAACACCAAGGTATTCGCACAGCATTTCAACGAACTCTTGACGGAGGTCCGT
This sequence comes from Taenia hydatigena, assembly GCA_036345935.2. Lineage (NCBI taxonomy): Eukaryota > Metazoa > Platyhelminthes > Cestoda > Cyclophyllidea > Taeniidae > Taenia > Taenia hydatigena. The sequence goes on from JADWOT020001803.1 coordinate 13,100, forward strand.
GACCTTCTTATTTTGCGATTTTGCCTGACAAATGCAGTCATCAATTAAGTTAGAGCTAGAAATATTCAAGACAGAATGGGAATGAGCTATTGATTGCATTATACTTGATGAAATACAAGAATGAAAGACACCTAGCCACTGGTTTACAGTTATACTGAGCAAAAACACCATTTTTAGAATGCCAGATAGGCTCAACTTACCTCCAGCTCCATATTATAATTTCTGAAGCACGCTTTGGGACTCTCGTAGCTTGAGTGAAGTAGGACTGCAAATGCTAATCTACTTTGAGAGCATTATTTAAGTGCAGTCCTAAGTGTAATCACATCTACCTGCGAATGCGAATTCACTCCTCTTCACTGAAAGAAATATATTTGAATTTCCCCAAATGTTTTTATATTAAAGGTCCGTGATGGCTTGAGCGAGACGGCTTTGTTAAATCATAATTGGCCATGTTCGGATTATTAGCTGGCAGCGAGATGTGTTACACGGTAAGATGTTTATCTCAACTTTGATATGAATTGATACACTGTTGGCCAATGCAAAGGCTAGTTCTCTCGGCCAATAGTGATTCTCAATGGAATTTACAGCCTAACGATATCCCATATTAAAAGAGTATTCCAGTCTTACATCCAGTTATGATTGCGCTGATGGTTTGCAAGATTTTCAGTCTGTGAATCCATTGCCCAGGCTGGAAGAGACTCTAGCCAGGGTAGTATTGCCACGAAGGGTAGGTGAACTTGGCCTCAAGCATCCCCTTAATCGCATTAAAACTTGAAGACCAGTACAGATGTCTCGCATGTGTTTTCTTTCGCAGTTAATTACGTTATAATGAGTGACGTCAAATGCTGACAAGGAAAAAAAAACTCGCAAACTACACCTCGCAACTATTATCATTCTTGATCCATTCGGGCTCTTGATACGAAACGAAATGATGTTACTTTTCATCCACAGCATCACCATCTGTGCTCGAATCAGCACTTCTCACGCTAGCGCATTAATCGCATTGCTTTTGATTCCCACATGGATAAGTACATATTCTTGCGCTGCATAATTTTTGCATCACGCCACTTCAGCCCTTAATAATTATTTGCATGTGTTATCAAGAAGTTAGATGACACCATCTTTTAATTTGATGCAGATTGATTCAACATTGACGACAACTTATGCCGACTCTACGAAGCAAATCTTACTCCAACTAGTAGGACAGCATCGTGTTGGTAAATTTGGATAAATTAAATTACTGCTGTCGTACAGATCCATCATCCTCAAAAACGGCTTAAGAACTTATTAGGTTTGTCTTACTGCAGGATGGGAATTTGGGCCTACGACTTAGTCCACCTACTAGTTAAACTGCACGTAAGTGGTGCTTGAAAAGCTGCCTAAATCTCATTGCCCAGTAGCGAAGAGCAGCAATGTCCCCTCACCCATTTCCATCCAGCCTTCGCTACAAGGGATTAAATAGGTCTGCCAGGATTTATGATATGGACTAATTGGCAAATTGCATCGCTTAAAATGTAACTGGCACTATCTCCAGCTCAACCCAAGCTTAAATACAGCATGCACAATTTTTATATGATTTCATCATCTGCATTAATAGATCCAAAGATTCCTCTTCTAATTAAGACCGGAGTTCTAGGCACTGTAACGAACAAGTCTTTTAAACAAACACTGGGAGCAATACTTACGGATGATGTGAAAAAGGAGATAGTAAAGGAATGGATTTTCTTACGAGCTTTGCAAAAATTTCGTCTCTCATGTCAGCATTAGTGACTAGGTGGATGTAATGCGCCAAGAAGGCTTTAAGATATATTATCAATCGTAGGGTACATTTGAATGGGGTTGGCAAGATGCCATTTGGAGGTAAATGCAGACCCTTGAAACCTATTTGACATCGGCTCTGAGAAAATCATTCTACTCACCAAAGTGGCTCAAGTAAATAATTGGAATGTAATTGACGCGATTTGCAGCGTTTTGTTCTTCCCTAATATGATCCCCTTTCTATCTGCAATTCGCAAATTTTATTATGGCGTCACAAAATGCATCCCGCTAGCCAAAATTTGTCTACTTGTGCAAGCATATGGCAAGGATTTTAGGAAAATAAATTTCGTAACATGTGCTTGCATGAGGCACAAATCAGTGGAGGTAATGTTCTTACGTACACTCATATAGCGAAACCAAATTCGTCAAACGAACTCCATCCCCATGTAAAGTGATTGGCTACCACAAATTACACTAAGAGTAATTTACTTGCACCTACAGTCATGTGGCAAGTGTTTGTTTGTAGTTATCTTTATTTTTAATGTCTTTCCTCCGCTGATTTAGGAATCTACTTGCACCCAACACATGAGGAAATATAAGTTTTGTTGTGGTATGTTGCATGAGATGAATTCAAACAATTTGATAACCAAAATTGCTAGCTTGTGATGCGCTTGCAAGACAGAACGATCAAAAGGTGCGGCTATATACCGAACAAGGTAAGTTTATAAATTGCGCATATGTGTGGGTGTGTGTAATGATGTTAGAAGATCAGTGGAGACAGGATTAACAAAAAGACCAGAGCAAAGAATAGAGGCAAAAGCATAAACTTAATGCTAATAAATAAGGAATCTCATGTTTATTTCACAACAGAAGCACCATGTCGTAATTCTTTAGCCAGCTATTTTTTTAATTCTAGTGAACAAATGTGACAGAATAAGAATTGGGAAAAGACAATTGTGTAACTACCTTTAACAAATCATCAGTTGCACTATTTCTCTACGATGTGCACTTCTACAGAACTCTTCACAGACTAGAGGTTTGCTGCGTTGCCTAGCATACTACGCTTCGAAACGCCATTGTTACGATCTATAAAAGATCACTGTTTATTCTTCTTTAAATCCATCCTCAACACGGCTGCATTGAGACGAATAGTAGATATGGTGCCTTGACCCTAATCGATGGCATTAGAAATCCTTACGGCACTAAATCATTTGATTAAAAGACGACACCTGGATGATTTGGCGCAGTCTTCATGCCCATGCAGTCTCTTGGAAGTGTATCTTAACCGATGAGCATCGGTGGGCATTTAATATTTGGCGTTGGATTTTCCGACGAACACTTCATGGCAGCCTTTAGGGTAGCTACTATGTAGGACGGATTGTGTCTAAATCTGCCTTATTTCTCACCTTACACACTTCCTGGCCATCAGAGATTAATTACAATCCGCATTGACTACATGAAATGAGCAAATTAACAGACGTCAACTTTGGGATTCCAAAAGGCATCGCCACGCTCTGATTACAACGCCAACGTAAAATACGTGTTGCAGATGTCTTAGAATGTTGAATTCGAATAATTTTTTGCATTCGTACAAAGGAGAAATGTATCCAGTCTAGGCTGCTGTAGTGATTATCCCCAGTAATTCTGAGTGAACGGTACATTCAGCACAATTTCAAAAACCGAATGCAGCTGCACTAGTTGCTAGCAAGATGCTTTACTCCAAAAATGTGCCTGCTATTTAGAAATGGCAAACATGTATAAAGGCGTACAGTTAGGGGACGACATTTAATAGCGATTACACTCCTGATCGTTCTGCACAGTTCGCACACCTAACATCGCACAGGCGACGTTGTCTCGGGTTGTGCACAATCCTTAAGAAGAATCATTCGCACATAAGTCCAGTTAACCCCCCACACCACTCCATTCGCTAATATCCAACAGGCAAACATCACGATTCGCAGCATGATTATGACCTGTTTCCCTAGCATTAACCTAAAAGAAGAGGCCTTATGGGTAGAGAATGTGAGCAGGAGAGAACCGGTGGGTCCCATATCAAACTACTGCACAAATGTTAGCAGGCAAGTTACAATGCGATGTCGTAATGCTGGCAGTAGTCTCATTATTATTTAATTCTGTGTGGCATCGAACAAGGAATCTGCTAGGTGAGACGACAGTTAATCTTAAAATTTAGCTTGCTTCGTTTCCTCCATAGTTCGTGTCTATTTTCGTCTGCTGTGCACGCGGAAATCCGGCCTGGTGGACGATGGCTACAGGATCCCTCATTGTGATGTCCTAATGGATGGATGCTGGTCCCAACAATGACCTACGATTATTAGCACCCAATTTATAGCTCCTGGCGTCGTACAACCCGGCACAGCTTCTGCAATCTGCCATGTGCTGGAAAGACAAGGGCAGAGACCTTAATAGAGACATCTCAAATGCGCCGCGTCGGAGGGGAGATTACAGTAAACTCAAACATCTAGTGATCCATGTCTGTTACGTATTCGAGAGCCAAGAGGTCGCGACTGTACCTTATCTACTTCTTTTACAACCAAACATATGAAATGCCCCTTATCATGCCATTACCAAGAGGAGGACCGTCGCTCTCAATTTGACATCTCAGGAGGCTATTTGGCATTCTCTCATTTCAACAAGGCTTTTGCTTGTGCTGTCACACTGATGCTCAATAAGAGCGGAATGGACTAGCCGTCTCCAGTCACATTACAGCATTTTGGCTCTTGATTTTGCATAAAGTAAATTGGCATAATTCTGCCATATTTGCTTTTCCCTACACAGCGCTCTGCTAATTCGCTTGTTTGCTTGATTCCATTTCCGCACTTATCTGCATTCTTTCACAATTCCACCTCCTCATCTGCCTACATGCACAGTTAGGCAGGACATTTTCAACAGTGCTTTTAAAGATGCCGTTGCATCGAACCATCAACACAAAATCAGTCAACATCGTTAACATCCGTCCACACATTTTGCACGCTGATCCACCGATATCCAGCCGTTCTGGTAACCCGTGCCTTAATAACTCACTTTTCACAAATCGAAAATTAATTTTCCGTCAATTATCTCATCCACATTTGTCACACTCTGCTCAACGCTACCATAGTTACCTGCTGCACTGTCGTGCAACACTGCATCGTTGGTCTAACATTGACGCAAGCTTCCATGCATTAAGGTTTTAATTGCTTCTTCTACGTTCTGCAAACTTTCCTCTTCGCAGCGAATTGGCGGTCTTTCCTGGGACTCTAGTAATACTTTCGGCTATTTGCAGTAGTTCGATTGTAATATTTCTGCATTGAATCCTCTACACAGTGCAGCTCATTATAGTGCGATAAGTGACTATAAATTCGTTGAGCAGAGTTTCACCCAAGAACTTGAAAATCGGGGTGCAGAGTGGCAGAGTATAGCAAGGACTTCTTCTTAACACAAAAGAAATAGCATCTTATGCAAATAAGAAGTCATTTTAGGAGTATCTAAAAACAAATTCCTAGAATGATCACTCGCAATATCGATTTACGTAATCAATATGTATTCCGACAGAAATACACCAGATCACCTTAATGTGAACGGGTAGTAAAGTTGTTTTGCTGTGAATCGATCACGCCTACCCACCTACATATACGTTAGCGCAGCCAATTTGTCGCAGTGCATGCGTTCATCACATTAACTACAATCTTAAGCCGATTGAAAGGCAATGGCATCCTTTTGATAACGGTGCAGCTGCCAGTGGATCCACCTCATGTTCTTTTTCTTGAGATTCTTTTACATTCACCCTACTCTTTTTAATGAAATAGACTTGCCGTCCCATTGACAGACACTCATTCCATTACGCAAACAGATGCGAATGACTACTTCGCATGTCGTTGTCACCCATTCGCCATCCACTTATTCCTGAAAAGCTATTATGTTCGAAATGAGCATGACGCCGACCACACGTCATTTCCGATGTGCACGCAATCATGTAGGCGCAGGATATCTGAACAATAACCCTGGATGTGTTGATATCCCTCCCATCTGATCAGGCATGGGTGTGACCGATCGTAGACAGACTTGGTCGGACTGGCGACTCTCACGATACGATTGAGGGAGAATTGAGTGCGGAAGAAGTAATGCCGCAATGTGCAGCCAGTCTCAAAATTGGTGTGACCGTAGTCTGCTTTGCTCACCATCGACTCTGCTCCGTTAATAGCTGACTGCAAAAGCGCATAAAATTAACAAATATTGATGGCTCATATCAGTGCACGATGATTAGGCCATACGCAAGGAGTCGTCAGACAGGTGATCGCATAAATACCGTGGCATCCTGACACTCGGCAGCTGCAGATAGTGGCATCCCATAAACTCAGTCCATGAAACGCACTGAGTTCATTTTGACCTGAAGGTAGTGTGCAGATCGTGCTCTAGTTTCATCAAAGCTTCATCTCATTATATCACTGCAAATATGCTTTTTAACACTGCAGCCCAGTCCACCACTGATGAAAGAGGCCCGCACACAGAACATTGTTTCACATGAATGGGTGAGTTCCTCATGAAACACCAGGTCACACAATTACTAATGTAGCGATAATGGCACCTGTTTCTTTTGCACTTCTGAAAGCGGTTCTCTGTGTGTTTACCGGTGGACAAATAAGCAGCCCTGTAATTAATCTGGAATGAGAGCAGTTGTTAACAGCCGCATGACTAAAATGGTAGTTAAACTGGGTTATTTTGTTTTGTTCTTGTGCAGGATTTTGCCACTTTTGTTGGAAATTCTAACAGCCATTAAGTTAGGCCAAAAGCAAAGACGAAGTGATGAACAATCAAATGAGTCATTTGATCTAAGATGAGAGGCCTAATTGGTAAGTGGTAATCCAAGAGAGTGTAGCCACGCACAGAATATTTGCTAATTCGTGAGTACAATTGTAATGCTGATAATACCCGATCGGAACGACAATAGATAAGATAGATGTAGTTGACAAAATGGTGGAGTATGGATCGACGGAATATATGGAGAGACATAAACTGAATTAGGAAAGGCTTCTTCTATACCGAAAATGCAGATTACCTTGCCAATAATACTTCACTCATGCACTATGCTTTGAAACAATTGTACTAATTGCGAAGCATTGGTCGGGCTAGAATCGCTGTTGATGATCTTGTCTAAGTGACTGAGCCTACCAACCTCACCACAAGACAGACAAAAACGGCACCCTAGTAGAAGGAATGCCTTTCATTCATCAAGTGTCACAGCAACTTACATTATAGATTCTTGAATTTCCCTCCAATTCACATTTTGTAGCTATAGCTATCTTGGACATGCCGTGTTCGCCAAATAATTGGCACAGTTTTCAGAGGCGAGCCATCAATGAGACCGGCTTTCTCCGCATACCGCATAAAGACTTACCAGTGCGAGACGCAGACAAATTTGTGAGGACATATTCCATTCCTAGAAATAGTTCCATTAGCACCTTAGCATTAGTTAACCCTATGGTCACTTGTTCTCAAAGTTTGACCTAGAACTGCCCCGAGGATTCCCTCAGTGACGATCTACACACTGTGTACTTGATGCATACAAAATTTTCTTGGTTGACTATCGTGACTGTACCGCCCGTTGAGCAAAGAAAGTCGAGCTTTGCCCTTTTAAAGAGAAAATCATGTTCTGCAGATTCATGAATAGCAAAACCTCACAGCAATACCTCTTTTACTTAGTCTCTCTTCTCTGCCTTTTATTCATCGGATGTAAACGTATGGTGCTTTCAGTGCAGGCTTAAATCACATGCTTATAAATCTTTATATGCTTGTATATATATATATATGAGCCTACAGGAATGTATTTATACGCATATATTCGTGGCTGCACACATATTGCCATCATTATTATAAGTATACGTTTGCACACGTATGTATTTTAAGCAGATAGGTGTTAATAATTTATGCGATTAGCAAATAAAGTGGATTGGTAAAGTCGCATGGTTCGTCTACTACAAGACAAAATTAAACTTGCAGGTGAATTTATTGGTAAGAGGTGTCTAGTTTCTCCAGAATAGACGGGAAAGCAGTCTGATTTCGGGGTTAATAAAAATTGCCCAATGGGTTTGCATTCAAACTGTCAGCCTGGAGTCAATCCTTTTGTGGCTTCAGTAAGAAGGGCAAGAATACTCCCCTGAGTGACGAATGCACCAAAGTCTACGGAGCTGGAGTTGACATGCGAGCGGATCCATCGATTGACCACCTTGCAGGTGTCAGAACCGATGCGCACGTTTAAAGCATGCTCGTTCAAAGACTTAATTGATGGTGGCTTTATGAAAGTAGTTAAAAGCTATCTCCTTGATTGACTACTTGACAGGTGCTTTAAGTCGGAGTGGTGTCAGTCATGACTCTAGACATTGAAGGCGTAGAGCACAGTTAAATAGTTAGCGATGCGATCTAAGCTTCGTGTCCAAAAATCATGCTGAGGGGTAGCGTATTTGCAGCAGTATTGTTTTCTTGACTGTTCTCGAATTTGAGAGGCTGCCATTTGTTGCTCTATACTTTGCATTAAGTTTGACTGGTAACATTGTTGTACTCTTACCCCAAAAGGCTGCACGAAATGTGTCGAACGATTCGGTAACCATCTAACATGCAAACCCTACTAGTAACAGTCAGTAGAAATAGGTTATTGACACTATCCAATAGTTTTGGTGTTCTATCATTTCGGATCTGTTTGGCTCCATGCACATTACGACTGGAAGCACTTTGATGCTCTAATTTTGCCTATTAGTCTTTAACTATGCAAGTGCACCCATGCTTGTGCTAGCGCTACACTGCGAAAGACGTAAACCCTTCTTATCGGAATTGCACATGGATTGTTCAAGATTAACACGCTGATTTTACTTATAGTTAAAATTGCAGCAAGGTGTCCCTCTAGCAAATCGCTGAACAGAATCATTCTAAGCGTATTCCTGCTAAAATCCCAAAGATGCAGTCATTCTCTAACAGCATTGACTTTTTGAATGCAAGCTATAACTCAGTGAGAAGCGGACTTGTCAAAAGCCGTTAGTCAATGCGTCTCACAAGGAAAGATATTTGTGGAAGGTGGATTAATAATTAAGGGTAAGGCCGGGGAGGGTCAAGTATCCTCAGCCCGCGTGGCAGTGGGTACGTTGGTACACGGCATCACAGGATTGCCAAAATTAAAATGAGGGATGCTGTCAATAGAAAATACAACTGTAGTAGCATTCCTCTCAGTTCCTAGATGCGGCACCTTGACGATAGCGTAGATTCACTTACGAAGAGCAGGCAATGTCAAGCAAGTGGTCAGTGGGATAACTATGGTCGACTAACTCTCGCCCTCAAGGGAATAGAAGACTTACGGTTTCTTAAACACTCCTGTCTCAATCGCACTTGGAGAATTCAAAAGGTAAAGACAAAAATAAACTGCGTGAAGACTTATTAGCAATTGTCTCTTGATAACTAGAATCCTTTAAATTTAAGACGACGAGCTTCCCATTAGAAAAATGCAAGGATTTGAGTAGGCTCAGCATGTCCTTGTAAAATTCAAAAGTGAATTTAAGAATATGTAAAGGGAATTCGAAGTATTTGTTGAGATAGCACCATGTTTGTAGCAACGCATTTGATGCAGGATCCTTACTGGCCGTATTTTGCTGTATAGCAGCGAAAACTGGGATGCATGGGTGGGCGGCAAAATATTCTTAACCAGGCACAAAGAAAAGCTTTATGACCAATAAATGACTCTCAGAAAAATGCTATTTCTTGTAGGGAGAGTGAAAAATACACTTTATGTTACACAAATACATGCGTTAATGTCAGTCGAAGAGCTGAGTCACATAGCACACATAGCACACATAGCACATAATACACTCCTTGTAACATTTAATGACTAATAGCTTTTTATAGGACCGTTCTTCACCGAGTTGTAGTTTGCATTTAGAAAGGCAAAGCTGGAAAAAATCGACTGCAACTTTAAGGTCTTAGCAGAGTTGCACTTAGCATGATGCAATTCAGCATTTCGCAAAAGAGCACTTTGCTAAAATTCTAACTGGAAGAGGAACAAGGATGACATGATTGGACTATTTCATTTGTGACTCTGATAAGAAGGGTAGGAGTATTTCGCAGTGCAACGGTTGTACAAACGCTAGTAAGCCTGGATTTGGTTTGCTAGGGAGTCCGTTAGCCAATCGAGATGATACGAGTCTGGATAGAGGTACATAATGGCTGCTTATTATAGGCTTTGGACCTACTAAACCTAATTTTGGGATTTAATGGAGGCGCAAAGGACATGTGAATTGCTGAAGACAAGGTCTTCACCTTACTTAACATAAGAGAATAGGAATTACGCATGCGCGCTAGTAGTGGTCCCCTAATTTGCCACAAAAATTGCAATCTCTAATTTTTCTAGTGGAAAGCACTAACAGATAATCAGTAGAAGCAGGTTATTAGTACCAACTTTCCAGTGTTCAGCTTAGTAAGTTCAAGAACACTCTACGTGTTTTACTTTTGCAAGCTAGTGTTTGACCGTGCAACCATTGGCGTTAAATTAGCAGGATGCATTTACTATGCAAAGGGGAAATTATATCACTTTAAATGAAATGGATGTACGTTCCATGAGTGAGGTTGGCTCATAAGATCGGCTTTACGAAGGTCGCAAATGACGTTCGTTCATTAAAGCTCATAGGAAATGAGCCAAAATCGAGACACGAGGAGGGAGGAGAGTAAGGCAGTAGATAGCATAACTGTGCCAAATAAGAGATGCTTTATGGTTGTGCATAAGGGTGTCATGTACTTTTGAAGGCTTAGAGAAAAATGCAGATCAGCAATTCATGGCCCTGGATGCCCCAATCGTAAGTTCTAACGAGGAGATAGAAGAAGCGAGAAGGGTATTTGAAGCACTCATTATCGACCCCGAAGACGAGATACCGGTCGTTGCAGAGATAGAGGTACGTACATGCTTTGCTATTAACCGCATTTCCTTTGAAATATGTTGCGATTAATTCACCTATGTTTTCAACTCTTTGCATTAGAAGATGCTTGTAAACAATGATTCCCGGCTAAAATATGTCCTCGATGGGGAGGCCATCGAGAATCCCTTTGCAGCTGATCGAGAGGGGCAGCTAAAGTGCCTTATGGATTTGTTCTGTGCGCATCTTTGATGTTAAGCCCGTCAAGTCCAACTCATTTGGAGTGAATCGTATATTGCACAACAATATGCTAGTTGAAGCGCTATTACTTCCCTTAAATGAAGCAATTCCATTTTTGTGCAATACTCATAATTTCCTAAAGTTTTTTTTTACTTTGGAAGGTGAAAGGAAGACTGACGGTGGATACAAGTGTAGTGCGTGCGATGAAGAACATAACAACTTGGATGAGATGCATCAACACCTTTTGCGGCATAGTAAATGGAAGTTCTACTTCTGTGTGCGTTGCCTCGAGGGTTTCAGCACAATTTTGGAAACAGCTATTCACACAACGACACACATAGGTGAGGTCCGATTGCAGCCGGTGCTATATGCCCTTTCTAAAAGCCGATGATTCACACTTTACATGTTCTTTATGTAATATGCAATCCTAATGCTGGAATCAGGCCCGAAATCTGTGGAAAAATCTAAAAGTTCTGGGAACGTAGAGCCACCTCAATCCTCTAAGCTCGAAGTGCAGCAAGAGTGCCGTACAGAAGAAGAGCACAACAAAGCTTACCGTTGCACCATCTGCGAATTTACGTTTGACCGCCTGGATTTAGTGCTATCCCACGCTGAACAGCAGCATCCCACCGAACGAGATGTCATTAATCGGTTGCGTCTTCAACTTCTGCGTGCTGCATTCGATCCCATGGGCTATCGCCTCAAAAATACAGATCAAAATGAGAGTGTCTAACCTCTCACTGCAAGATACTGCAGAATGTCGGCAAATATCGGAGGATAAATCTATTTTGACGCTACCGTTTGTAAAGTTAAATATCAATCTTGACGCTATTTGTGGGCTAACATTGTAAACTACGCTGTTTAATGAGCTGCTTTTGACTTCGGTCAAATTCTTTTTTTGCAAAACTTGGCCAAGTGAACAAATTCCTTTTTGAGTGTTTCGTTGCTGCACGGCAGTTGATAAATATCAGGCAGATGTATCAAAAAATTACCCTAATTTTGATCTGGGTTAATTTGAGTTTGCAAAACTGTAAGACGTAGACCATGTCCACCAATGCTAATGGAGTGTCCGTGATGTAATTGGCGAGGTTTAAAATGAAACCTCGAAGGGAGACCGACATATAATTAGCTTTTGCGATGCACACGCGGACACGCTTGAGCTCGATTAGCAGGCTCTAGCTCCGTCTTCGCTTGCACAAAACTGCAAGCTGAAAGGTGAGAAGTAAAACATGATTTTTTGGCCATAGAAGCAAAATATGTCTCTGGAAATTGTTTTGTTTTTAGGAAGATGCGTCCTGTTTCCTTACCAATTTGTTGCTTTTGTTGGATCCCACGATAATTATTTGTTAGGTATCGCGTATTAATAGAAAAGCTAGGTCAACATGAGCTTAGCAGATCGGAGGTCCACAAAACTCGCCAAGTTGGTGCCATGTTACCATGAATGCAACAGAAGTGCGGCTTGACATAAATACTAAGCCACTTTTGGATGGAACACGAGGTCAAAGAAAAGAATAAAGCATGCTGGGCTAGGGTTAAAGTGGTTATGTCCCGCAGCAATGCCCCACTGTTACCTTTCTCCTGGTTGCGGCAGTCACAACTACACAACGGCGATCCTCAGTGGAAAGTGCAGATATTTGTAACGTCTCGAGTGTGTGCTACATGCCTTAAGCCAAATCATGCGCAGCCCCACCAACGGACTTTTCCAATGAGATGGAAGGACTAACACGTGAGCAATGTCGATTATAAGCTATTTGGTTTTCTACTGTCTTGGGTTTATTCCATGCATCATTTTCGATGATCTGACCAGCGATTAAAATTCACCTGCCTCTACCTCTCTGTCCATAAGCACGTGGAGGCGATTAATTGCCAGAGAGCTCTCTGACTAACATCAGTGCCCCTCAGCTCCATTCACAGGTTAATTCCGCGCTGACAGCCTAAGATTTAGTCTTCTAGATGCTGTCAACATAAATTTGCCCATAATTGTAATTAGCGGCATTTTTCTAAATACACTGTGTCAGAGGCAAACTTACCTTAAATGAAACGCTTCCGAGTCGTTGCGTGCTACTAGGAGAAGAGCGAATGAGAACACATGGTCACTACATCATTACCAGTTGCACTAGCATAATCCCACCGAAAAGTGTGATAATGTCCTCTCCTTCACTTTTCCTTCGGCTCGTCTTGCCAACCGCACCTCCCCCGCCTCACCGTGGCTTCTGCGGTCATGACTTTTTACTCATCTGAAGACATTTCTACATCTTTATCAGTTGATGCTTCAGAAGGTGTTTGCCGCGAAGGGAGGAAGCAGCAACGGTTTTCTTTGTACCGCATAAGGGTGCGGTGTGCACAATTTACAAGACGTACCAGGCAAAAGTCGCTTATTTATTCGGAAAATTTCCAAATTTTTCATGGGTTACTGACTAATCAGGGCACTACTTCATTAAGCTCAATGCAGTGCAAATATTTTGAACCCTTATGAAAGTCAGGGTGTGGAGAAAGCAAGACGAATATGCTTTAATGTGATTTGACTTGATCTACTCAAGTTGTTACCAAAGTTTAAAGTGTGCATCAAAAGTGGAAAGAAAACAAAAAGTGTTAACCACAATAAAGGAAGATATGGTAGGAAAGTCTGCACTTATCTTATCATAAATAGGGGTTTTACCAAAATGAGCTGATGGCACCTGACTGAATGATAACCGTACCATAATATGGAAGACTATTTAATTTTTTACTCACTACTGGACTCTAGCCCAAGTTGAAGCTGATTTTATGTGAATTGTGTATTTAAGCATTGGTTGCAATCATTAGCAGAGCATTTTCTTCATACCTGCATCGACCATGGGAATCCCTTAATGAAAGTGCTCAGTGACATAGGATGACATCAGGTTAATCTTTGATATGCAGTAATTTCCTGCACATTTCATCTGTCTGCATGTAGCGCTGATCAACCGGATGGTGCTAGAAGAGAGTATGACGCTCTAAGATATTCAAGAACTACCTGCTGAAGGGTAACTCGTTTGGCCTTTGACCCACATAGAGCATTATGGGGCAACCGTGCATCAGAAGTCTCAGTATGACTGGACCAGAGCTCATCCACTATCACAATGAGAGAAAAGGCAATGATCCCACCCATTTGTGTTGCGTCGCGACTGATGGTGCTTACCGCGCAAACGCAATGTTGGCTTGTTTGGCCTATGATGAGTAATTAACTCCATTTGCATCTTCCACAGATTTCGATGGAAAATGCACGACTAACTAAAGGATTTACTTAAAGCAAACTTCATTTATTAACAAAACTCTAGTTGACTTTAGGGAATGCATAACAATCACCTACATGGTAAAATCAAGAATGCTAGCTTGGGCGGTAAAACAGCAGCACGTAACTTAAAGACATGATCGGTATGGTGTTTTGGTGGAACATTTTCTCTAGCAATGGGGGAGAAGAATACAAATTAGAATGCAAGGTGCCAGTCAGAAAGCTAAATGGAATCGACAACGGCAACGGGTATTGCTAGTTTATTCTCTTATTGTTGGGACAGAAGTTCTAGGTCTTCTGGCGTTCTCGTCTCATAAATAAACACTTGGCGTAATGACTATTGTTGATGTGACCGGGAAGGAGAAAAGAGGAATGACTTTATTTGCGAGTGTTGCTAAGCAAATTGACTCTGTAAAAGACTCTATCTTCATGACTACACGGGTGTACTAGCGGGTGTAGAGCATTCAGCAGGATCATATCTGCATTACAAATGGCGGGAATATGCTTGATCGCGCTTAAGAAGATGTCAACTGGAAGCGAATGGTCAGAATGCTCAACCCGGACCAAGTAACTGCTTCGAACCTAACCAACGCAAACGAAAGCATTTTTCTTTTCTTAGGCACTATCCTGTTTGTATTTGAATCGTGAATCTGTTGCGTTACGAAGGCGGAGTATTTGACACTAGTATCTGAACTGTTAATTAAGTTGTTTTGAAGAAATTCTATTAGTGCTTGTGTGTCGTTGCATCACCTGCAGACTTTGTGTCGAAACCTAAAAGTTGCAGATTATCTGACAATGTCGAAATAACTTTGATTTATTCAATGCGTACGGTGGAGTCATTGTTCTGTCAAAGCACCTCTTTCCCCATCTCCTGCGAGTTAAGAAGCCATTACGAATTTAAGAGCATTTAAGTAGCAATGCGGGTGTTTAATCAATAGAATAAAGGAGGCGTTTTCCTATTTGTCTGAGGGTTTTTGGACTGTATGGCTTGCGGATTGACAGAAAAATGACAGTCAATGAGCAGATTGTTAGCATCCTCTGATCATTTGTTGATTTCACCGAGCCGACGGTTTACCAAGGTGTACGCTTTCTATAAAAAGGACCAATCAACAAGGAATGCCTGCAGTTCTTAAAAACCCATCTCTTGTTCTTGCTTTATAGCTGCAGTCACTACAACTGCTGATCAGTGCCCCAGAGTAGCCAGCATCCTTAGCCATACCTCACCGGATCCAAGCTTGCACAATGATCGTAAAGACAATGATTCGGAAGAATTCGTGAACATCTTTCAAGAGTTCCCTAACTGCATGGAAACCTTAGGCTATAATCTTACTAGTTCGCTAAAATGCATAGTGTTTTTATCATATCCTTCTACCTCACCAACTGGAATGTTAAGCGCATCAATTCTCTTAAAATAGGAATGACTAAACGGTTATTGAAATGAGGCGATAAGAAGAAGTGCATTTGTTTATGTTGGTTAAAAATCCGACTGGTTAATAGCAGTAGCAAAACGGATTTTATAGAAAGCAGCTTGCACATGCAAATGCAACTCAAGAAAAAGGCTTTACTACAGATGGGTAATTGTTAATTTAGCATAAAATCAGGGTGGATATCGTCCCCAATGACACATCCCATCGGTAGCTGCAGACACCAGGCATGCTCGATCATGATCTGACAAAAACTGCTACTACTGTCCCGACTCATCGCCTCGGAAGGAAATGACGTCTGTTTCATTTGCAAGAAGGTGTGGTGTATCATCTGCAAATGAAAATGTCGTCCCTGCAAACAGAATTCAAATGACACTCTGAGCGATGATTTACTCTCGCCTCTGAACAACGAAAAAGATTTGTAGGTTCTCATGCACCCGAATTTTATTTAAGAAACGGGAGTTCAAGTGCGTTGGTCAAAAGTTGTGAGATGGTACTGGAAATAAGCTGAATCTCTCTGATTTATAGAAATGCTACTAGGTTAGTTTAAGTGCATAGTGAAGTCTAGGTGTCTTTTACTAACCGTAAATATCCAGGCATGACATATCGAATTGTACCCATCATCAGTTAGTTAATGAGTGGCATTTTAGGTAAAACTGCATATTAAGAAGACTAGGGGTCTTTATTGAGAATTAGTTTAACTGTTACGCAGTTATCTCAACGCCTTTTACATTGTCAGAGTTTGCATAGCTGTTCCAAGTTGGAAGCGTATTTTTACTATGAAGAGGCCGTATTAATACACCAGCTAGTAGAAGTAAATTAACACAAATGCCTGCACAACACAATTTGAACAAACCTGTGACAGAATGCATGGACTCAGTCATTGCTTGAAAGAAGTAGGCCACATTTCAAGATCAAAATCTTACTCTTAAAATTTCGACTTCTTTCACAGCTTCTGGTCAGAGATGAACAGAACTATGCTCATTTGTGAAGTCATCAGCTTGCTAAACTCTCACCTCTCCTGAACATCACCTATTGATCTTAACTAAAATCTGTTTCTAAAAGCCGAAGCGTACTGTCTGGCCCGTGATTGTGAAGTCCATGTTTTGCAGAATTTTGCTTTTGGAAAGATTATGTCAAGCACACAATTTCTTTTCCCACATAAAGATGTCAAATTTTGCAAACAAAACTCTGTGGAGATTAAACGGTCAAACCCACGTCGAGGAAGCTAATAAATGAATAGTTAGTTTAGCTAAATGTGTGCCTTTGCTACTGGGCGCCCAAAACTCCCTGTTTAATCATCGCTTTCTCCTGCTAATCTTTTTCTGCATGCATAATTAACGCTGGGCTTACAAGTCTTATCAAGTACTTCTACTCATGCCCTACTTCATGTGTCATTCGGGCAACTCGTTTTCTACCTCCAAACTCAAATTGAATGACATTCTACTTCCCGTAAACCATCAAGCATAAAATATTTAGTGGTCATTTGCATTTTAATTCAAATGGATTGAGCAACGTGATTTTCTGTAAAAACCCATCTCAAAAGATTACGAAGCTTCATGGGGAATTAGATCTATTATGCAAGTATCCAAGTGTTGTTGGCATCGTCAATCTTTGCACGGCTGTCCTGAACTAGAAGCGGATTCGCCACTCGTTGGTAATTTATTTAGAGGGGTGCACACAGCTTCAAATTTTGGTGTGCAGGATGTGCTCTTTAGTGTGATCTATACAGAACGGTTGTGGTCAGTGATTTTGTCATTGAATGCAGCCTTCCAACTGTACGCTTTCAAGCATGGTGACAAATTCTAAACGGCAAGCACTTTTTTGAATGAAGTCAAATGCCTTGATTGCCTCGTACTAAGCCCATGTTAAGGCAATCGAGCCCTCAGATCAGCGCTTGTTTGGCATTTACCTCAATAATATGCTCGTCTATTGGCGTGTATGGTACTCTAGGCCTCCTAGGCTATGCAATGCCACTTTATTTAAAATCATTTATTCTATTTAATGCTAAGGCTTGCTCTGGCGCACTAGTTTAAATTGATTCAAATCACCCCACTTTGTGGAAAGATGCAGAGACAAAGGTCTGAGAAGCTATCCATAACTGAGGTCACCTAATACGGAGTGATTATTGGGACAAACGTGCCACCCATACTGTATAGGCTGCCGCTAGGACCTCTATATGCCCTACGGAGCACTTCTAAGCACTACTTGCGCACCTTAGTCAGCCAACAGACATTCTCAATTGGCTGGATGAATGTAGTATTTATGAATTTCTGGTGATTTCCTATCACCTGAACGAGACGCTTTTCAATCGCTTTTTCATATTTGGGGTCCTAATATCTCAGGCAGATTTGATTAACTCCTAATGCGTTGTTAAGTTTTGCCAATTTTTGCTATTTGCATCCTCCGCAAATACCACTATGAGCAAAGATTAAAATAATTCGTATTCTAGGAGGAAGCAAGGAGTTCGCGATCAAGCCAACACACTTTGAACTTCGGCGACAGCTATCAGAACAGCGCACGGAACCTAAAATGGTTAGACAGCTACCTATGCCGTGTGTTTTTGGCTGCATGCGCCAAATTCTGCTAACTTAATTTCGTTCAAGAGGGACTTTACTACATCAACAAGGAGGACTTCTTTCGTCGGCTCGCGCGGACAGAGTATTTTTCTAATGCACAAGCACTGATAAGCTGTATCATTACTATGCCATCTCATTACAGGGGACTATCTACGAGGAATTGCCTTGTCGAGAATAAATGCATCAAAAATGTAGGAGTGTCAGCATGGTTAAGCAGAGGAGAGTTTTGTCGCAGTTTGGACTTGACCAAGGCAGGTGCAGAATCGCTGAATTCGATTACCGCCTCCATCGTCTAGGTTAATCGATCTGTGTCAATCTTGGCAAAAGGCGGGGAGTTGAATGCAGGACGATGAGAGTGGTCTGGGCCAAGACATTGTCAAAGTTGAAGCCAAACGTTGGAGGCTAGTTAATCTGAGGGATGGTGGAAGTATGTCGGGATAGTTGGAGAGGCTTGCGCTATCGCAGCTTGAATAAGGGTCTGATATCAACGTCTCCAGACAGTTTAATGATTTAAACCGTCACGATAAAATAATGTATGGAACAGAAGACTGTGAAAATGGAATTTGCATTTGTGTTGATCAACCGTCAATGCGTATTTTCATCTATCATGAAGAGGTTGGATGACATCATCACTTGTATTTGAGGTCTGTTGAGCCAACAATGAAGACAACTAATACCGAGCTTAAAAAGCATTTCTTACTTTAACTAGCAAGCCAGTACTTCATTATAAAACAGGATAAATCAAACTGCTACTGCCGTACAGACCCACCATGTTTCGAAGTGACTCGAAAAAAATATCCCATTTCGTTACTGCAGAATACGAATTCAAACCTATGACTTAGTCCTTTGAAGTGGCACGTCAAAATTTGCTTAGGTCTCATTGTTCAGTAGTAAAGAATAGCGGTATGCTCTCACCCATTTCTACTCAGCTCTCGCTACGAGGGATCAAGGGGGTCTGGAAGAGTTTGCGATATGGACTTAGTAGCAAATTGCATCATTTAATATTTAACTGACACTGCCTCCGGCTCAATTCAAGCTTGAATACAGCATGCACAATTTTCGCATGGTCTTATCATCTACATCAATAGGTCCGAAGATTCGCCTCATAAGTAAGGCCGGGGTTCTAGGTACTGTGACGAACGTCTTTTGAACAAACACTGGGCACGACTATTATGGGAGATGTAAAAAAGAAAGAAAAAAAGGATGGATTTCTTCATGATCTTTGTTAAACAACAAAGCTTCGTGAATAATTCGCCTCTCGTGAATGCACTGGTGATTTGGTGAGATACACTTGGATGGGGTTGGCAAGCTGCTATTTGGAGGCAAATGCAAGCCCGTGATTCCCGGTTGACATCGACACCGCGCATCTCTCTCTCTACTCACCAAACTAGCTCAAGTAAATAACTGGAATGCAACTGACGCAAGCGACAGTCCTTTGTTCTCTTTTTGATTCACAACTTCATTATGACACGAAGGCGGTGCATTTTGCCCGCACTTCGGACATTACTAATGTTAGCTTGACGAAACTGTATTAGGCCTCTTAAGCGCCTACAGGGTGCACAGACTATGTAGCGGGATCTGAAGGTAGCAGAAGCATGGACAGGGGCGAAAGTAACTCCATAGGATCCACTGGATATGGTTTAGTCATTGTTGTGCGGTGACAACTCTTTGCCGCTGCTTGTGGGCAAGAACTCACTACTGATTTGGTAGCACATAAGCAGCAACGTGATTATCTTGCTTTGCAAGATAAATCTACTTGGTTAAACAAAGTTTTGTAACCAACACTAATTGCCCACATTTTAACATCACTTGCAAAGTGGAAACAAATGGGTTGCATATTAGGTACGTTTTCCGGGTTGCGTGTCTCTGCACGATTTTTATTAAATGGCTATTCGAGAAATGGTTTTAAATACAACTGTAGAACGCATGGACTGAAGCACATCAGGCTTTCAAATGCGACATACCGCATGGGCGGGATATACATATCTGGCTAAGAGACGGAAATTGTTTCCAATGAGGCTCAAAATACAGACAACTCACTGAAGACAAAGTAGCGTAATGATAGGCTTATGGACACGCATAAAAATCATTGCAAAGAGCATTATTTGATAGAAACCCATTTTGTTGTAGAGGTCGATTTACGCAATAATTTGCACCTTGGTAGAGATTAATATCATTTTGGAGGGACATGACAACTAATAATAGCCTATTGAGCAGTGTTTTAGGCCATTTGGACGCTCGGAAATGCAAAAGCGAAGACATTGCCTCTATGAATGATAGTTTAAAGAGCCAAATGTGTCCAAAATCAGTATTGAATGTCGGGTTACGCAACAATATACCAAAGGAATCAAATCAAGGACATGACGCAAGACTCCTGATCAAGGCTCATGTGCATTCTCGAGATCAAACGCCTTAATATCAAAGGTCTACGGAGTAGCTTGACCCATTATGCAAGCCAATAATGCAATAACGGGATACTAAGCATAGTTCAGCAACATTTCTGAGGTAAAAATTGTATAGCAGATGGTTTCTGTATGGAATTAGGGCCTCCTTTGAGCTAATATGACATACAACAAAACCTCGGACAGGGCGTTGGGTCACCTCAAGGGTTAATTGATGCAATATTGCATCCCTTGAGCTGCATTTAAGTGGCACTCCCAAGGTTAATGACCTCCTACGTCTCTACGACAAAGAAGACTTTTGTTCTCTCACCCACTCGAAATAAACTCATTTCACGAGTGATCCGAAGCCTCCGCCATAATTGTGAAATAGAGTTAGAAGTAAGTTGGGCCTCTTAGACCTTCTAAATAAGTGACTCACCGAGTGGGATGCATTAAAATGTTCGCTCTCATTGGCATTCGAATAGTTCTACTTGACGGTTAATTAATGAATGCATCTTACAGGTGGGATCGAACGGCAAGAAGATCACATACCCCCATCGGGATCCAGTTAAATGTTGTGCAAATACCTTGGTAATGTTCACATCGCAAATGTTTGCACAGTGATCCCAAGCTGGGTGTGGATTTTCTTCCTGTAAACGCCCTATTCATACGTCAACAGGCAGAAGTAAATTGACAAACGAGTCTGCACAGCGCTGTATTCAGACATGTCAACTCCGCGCACTGCAAACATTTGTAAAGCCGTTGAGCGGCTCTTTAGTCAAATGCAGTTTGACCATCAATTTTCAGGAATTCGAGCTCCTCATGGTGCATATGAAGGAATCACCTGCCTTCTAGTTGTTTCCATCTTGACAAAGTTGGTGGGGATGTTTTCCATCCTATACGTCCATTAGTGCTGGACACTTATTTCTCCCTAAACTATGGTACCTCCACCGACTCAACATCAGTTACGTAAGGCTAGTAGGTTACCACCCTCCAGCAAGCGTCCATTATCGTCCTTTGGGGTCCATTAACTTTTATTTTGTTAGCAGTTTCTTGGAGGGGATCCTGAGTAGCCGAAGACCAAGATTTACTGCATTCGGCCGCGTTCTCAACGTGCTTGAGCTGCCTCTGTTCACAGAACACGGGTCTAAAGCTGTTGTCGAGCTACAAACCATGTTGAGGACCCTGTCAGACAGACACTTTTAGGATCGCAATTGTAGATGGTGTGAGGCAGAAAGAGGAAAGTGGGATGGACCTCATCGTAGGCTATGCAATAATACTCGGCTTCGTCAATGACTCTCCTCTATTGACTGCGCTAATAAACTGGCGCATTTGGCACAGTTAAGATTGTGGCAGTCACATTATGCAACGCAGGAAAAGATTCAAATTAAAGTGCCAGGAAATGATTTGGAGGCGAATGCGAAAATTACAGTTTATTTAGCCGACATACCTTGCGAATGCTCATCTTTGTGATTGGGTCTGCTTGGTTTCTTAATAATTAAGCAGGATGCATGCAATCTTGTTTTCTCCAAGGTGCTTTTCATCCGCATTGAAGTCAGGAATCTGGCGTTAATCACGTTGACTAGAAATCCAAAAAGGGGATTCTGGCCTGACTAATGCCAAAGCATAAGTCATGATGATTTTAGGATCATTCGTGTTTGCTTGATTTGGAGGGTTTCTTTTATAACGATGTTTGTGCGCCCCCTTCGCATCTCCAATTGATCTGAATTTCACCTCGTTGCCAACTATATCCGACCTGCCTACTACCGAATTTAAAGTAGTTCGTACGAGTTCGCGGACATTACGCTCCTTAAATCACACACTTCGATTTGCATTATTCATTCAGTTGTCCATCATCTTTGGTCGGGCACTTCATTTGATTGCTCGTGCCCTCATTTTTGAGCTCAATCCGAGTCAAAATTCTTGAGCTTCTTATGAAAAGATCACTGAAACGCCACAGAGGAATGAAACTAAAACCATCCAGGTTTATTAGCTCCTTTTGTTTTTGCGACTGGTGGCAGCCACTGCCATCCCATCTAAATTACACTGTTGCACGCTTGTCTATCAGTGAACACATTAAAATCTATGCTCTGAAATGGTAATATAAGTAGCCGTTTTATTAAATTCATCACTTGTTAGACAAACGAAAATTTTTCGGGGAATTCGCACCCCCATATGCAACAGTAGGCTGTGTTTAGGGTTTAATCACAAGCGATGAAACTAGATGCTGAGAGAAAATCATGTCTACGGTGATATGGAATCGCAGCCTAAAGGCGCCTCATTAAATACCCACAGCCATTCGCTTGGTGGTAGTCGCACGATTATTTTCATATGGCCTCAACGTCACGCGCTGATTTGGGCCGAGTATTTACTAATACTAGACGCTTTTACAGTCAGCTATGCACAGAACAGCGTTAGGGGTGAAGACAGGTGACTATTGCCCTTCTGCTTGGTTGACTTGCTAAAAATTGAGATCTCACTTCTTGCGCAGTCACTTCTTCCTTTGGTCCCATTGTAGAAGTCTTTAGCTCGATAGAGTCTATCTGCACTTGGCCGACAAGTAGAAGCAGAACAGATACAGTTAGAGGGGTGAATGTTTATACATCCGTTCCTGTTTGGCCAAGAAACCTGTACCACAAGATCGTGTGAACGTCTCCAAGCATGTGCGACCAGCGCCAGGAATTGATGGCTGATACGTAGATGACACTTGCATTAAAAAATGCTTTAGCAGGTAACACGTGGTGGAAGTGATGTGTTAGCGATTAAGTCAGCAGGTCTAGCGCATTAAAAGTATGCCGCAAATGAAATTGAATTCTGACGGGAAACTAGATGAAGCGTGAGAACGTACGTGGCGAAGCTTCTGATTGCTGCGGCGAAGCCGAAAGCGATTTTTGGCTCCGCAGTCGAATGAGAGATTGTAATCGGCTCAATAAAAGCATGCACCATGACTGACGGAACCGCTTTTGTTGGCGAACGTGAAGGTGGATATGCGTGGTCGACGTGTGTCAAACTAACTTCACTTTAGACTGATGGAAAGGTAATCTCATGTGTTTCAATCATAAAAAGCGGCGATTCCATAAGTCACCCTTTTATTGGAGCAAAGTTTAGGAATGTGTCAAACACTTCATACAAGCATTTTAAAACGGTTAATTCCGTCACTCTCCTTTGCACATCCTAAACCGTTTAGTGATAGTTTGTCCAATTTATCCACAGTCATTTGCTCTGCTTTTGTAAGACTCTACATAAGGTTGTCGATGCAGAAATGTTGACGAAAACCGACTAACGATATCCAGGGGAGAACACGGGCAGTTTTGTAAAGAGGAGATCATTTAGGATGCAGCAAAGTGAAATAGGAGCAGAAGAAAGCAAAGCCTCTATGTGCATGAGATGAATAGACGGAAGCGCAATTAATGGTTGATGCAGAAATGGGTTGGTAAGTCGTGTACTGACGGGTTGGCATGGAACCAATAAACTAAGGTAGAAGCGATGCAAATCAAATACTTGCAAGGATAGTTGGCTTCATAAAAAACGAACAGTTGCTTATAATGGCTAATAATGACTTCTGTGTAACCGTATGCTAACAGGTGAGGGGGTGAAATTGTGTACAAATACAGAACAATGCATCAGAGGAAAAAAGCGGGGGTGCAAAAGAGTGCACAGATAGGTAGGATAACACTAGACGGCAAAATCATATGTTAATTTTCTTTGCCCATAATTAGGAGCCAAAAGATGCATTACGATGGGAGGCGGTTAGTCCATACAGCCCTTGTTAGGCAGAAATGTTAAAGGGAAAAAACAACTCCAGCTGAAACCATTGAGTTCCAAAAGTAGCAACGATGTGCCGAATTGAGTTATATGGTCGTTTGTTCATGGAGTGAATAGAGCTGACTTGCATTGGTGGCTAAAGAATGAGTGAATGTGGTGTGATCATGAATTCTTTACAGCTATTTGAGGTAATTGCCACCTTCCACCGAAGTGGCGAGCAAGCGCAGTTGAGGTGTTCATGCAGATCTCATCTCTTTTTCTTCCAACATGTCTCGATTGCCTAGTATGGAGCTGTGTAAGGCTGCGGAACCCCGTAGACTATGAAAGAATACCTGCTAACACGGGCCAGTAGTAAAACCAGCATTCACTCTTTCAAGCATCTAAATGACGGATTAACTAGCCATAGCTTATCAAGCCTTGATTCCAAATGTGAAACAGACGAAAATAGCTACAGGTAAAACTCTAATTTTGATTGCGTTTCTGCTCAATGAAAAAATTGCTTAATGCTACACAGAACCAAATAGTAAATAGAGACCATCGCATACACCACGATGTTTTATTGCGCATCGCATCTTAATATTTGTGCGGGAATTCGCCAAGAGGGCACATCGACGCCATCTTGTCCACATTTAGGAAAACCATAAACCATAAGCATAGTTAATGCTCATGCTACGAATCGTGACAGCATGAAGCGTGTGAAAGGCAATGAATTCATCGGCACTTATTTCACTTAGAGAATTGTGTGTGATCGTAAAAACCCTTCGCAGATAGTTGCATACGGTGTGACATGCAGAACAGTCGTGCACAGTCAGTTCGATGTAAATTTCATCTTCTAACCACAATATTTTAAACATAGTTGCTAATTACAAACGAAAAGCATATCTTTGAATGATGGCAGAAGCCTCGATTTGCAAACGGGTATGAGTGATTTAAGATGCGGAGCGTTGCACATGACGTGATAGCTGGTTGATCAGCAGACACGCCATGAACGTACCACGGACTCACACGTTAAACATGGTCTTACGCCGACTTTGTGTATACAGCTGTGTCACGATTAAAGTATATCTGGTCGTGGTAGCGACCGGCTGAATGGATGGAAATAAAAGGCGCTGCAATTTATTAGGCTAATAAACTAGTCGGGATAGCTAATTATTTATCAGAAAGTCGCATCCGCGTTTTCAGACCTTTCCACTGTTAGGCATGATCAAACTTTGAGCCGTATCTGACATCCCATTGCTTTTAACAATCCATTAGAATAGTTCATTTATTCACCTTAGGCATGATGTATGAGCGAGTCAGTTCTGTCGATGTGATAACTCAGTCGGGGTGTAGCAAGGTACAAAACAGTAAAACTTCCCATCCTGTTGCAGATGCCACTCATTATGGAGCTCGATTTGAGTGTACTCCCAACTGAGCAGAACCTTTGGTTTCATTGATCTGAGCTGTGTAGCAATAGCAAAATCCTAGAAACTTAATTATTTTAGGACAAGGTTGTTAAACTTTGATGCTACGGTGTAAGGCCGCTGTTCTGCTAATGCCGTGATACCTATGGTGTTTCAATGTACCTTGTAGGCGAGAGGAGGAAAGAAACACAAGCCAAGTTCTGCAGAAGTAAATCGATTCCCTACGGATTGTATTGTAAAATAAAATAAAGGTATCCAAGAACATTATATCTTCTCATACATAAGTGGTAACAGGGATACGTAGAAGGATGAATTCGCTACAAATGCATTATTTCCTCTTGACAGACACCTCCTTCATTTATGTGGCAAGAAGGCATGTAAACGTCTAGGCAGGGCTACACCTCCATTGATTTATAGTTAGACATTACCCAAACCCACCTAATCACTAAGCAGCGGCAAAGTAATAAAAACTAACAGAAGGTGAATCGGATATGCATCTAAATGGCCGATCGGGTTCTTTTCATCCATTAGATCTTTAAACAGTCTGCTTAACATTCGGTCCAAAGGTGTACGCGGTGAGCTATTATTGGCATAACAACGAAGGCGTAGCATTGAGGAGAGATGTTACTAAAAGCTAGTTGGTAAATGAAACACTCTAGTGCAGATGACGGAAAATAGTGGTAGCAAATGAAAAAATCAGAAGGGTTTTGTGTAGGTAATGTGCAATTGTTGACGATGATTGGGTTACTTTACTGGCAGATAAACCTGAGAAAAGAATTGTGGGCAAGGCACTTGGAGGCAACGGGCTCGAAGTGTGTGGACGTATGCCGCCGTGTATCGGTTCTTACCTTGCATTTTTGTATGGTGAGTATCGATGTAGCTCGGTCTATGAGCTGTATTGTTCGGCTAATCCTACAGGGGCCCAGAAAGGAAAGAAAGTAGGAGGTGGTAGCTCAGCTGTGTCTGTAGGCTCACTGTCCGATGGCGACGTTGAATGTCTGAATCGCTGTCGCGCATTGCCTTGCAAGTAGCTGTCCTGGGCCAATAAGAGAAGGAGAGAAACAAAGCTCTATCATGAAATGCACTAATCGTTATGCTGCATAACCGGAGACTTTGGCCACGTCATGGCAACCGATAGAAAAGGTTGCCGACAGACCAGACATGCATAACAATCCCGTACACTCGGTTACAAAATGTTCGGAAATTCGAGGTAATTTTATTTGGTTGCCGTGTTCTATAAGAACAGGCAACTGCATCATTACGTTGCAACGTGCTGGTCGTTTACTGTAAAGCAGTGCACTGGTTTAGTCTGTAGCATGGAGAACCATTTTTGCCATGTCTTTGTGTGAAGTCTGCACCCGGAACACTGTTCCACATGAAATGCTAGGTCGCACAATTACTAATGAAAGCGACAATGCCGTCTACTCATTCTTCCATTCTGGAGCACAGATATCCGTGTTCTCACCAGTGGCGAAGTGAGCAACACTTTAATTTTATCGACCAATCTATGAATCAACATCTTATCTAGATAACTGACAGTTTCCGCACAACAGATGGCCTAGTCGATCCATTGATCGGTGCACTGACTCATGCGGTTTGATGAGGAGAGCATCTGACGACCTACGCACTCGACCCCATTAGGAACTTCAGCATCGCCGCCCTTTTCTGATGGATAGAAATCGCACGCTTTGGTGAATAAGAGATTATGGAAATGCTGCTGAGAAGGCATGCACCTACAACGACACAGGCACCATCTGATCAATAATAGTAGCAGCTTACAGCATTTCATCCACTGTCGATGCACTCCGGTCTTAGTTGTATGAGATTCTTTTCAGAGTTGGAAAGATGGATCTGATGAAATGATTGCAGCCGTTACACTTCCCGTACTACTTCTTATCTCAAGTTGTGCTAAAGTAGGGTTGCATACAATAGAAGACGCATATTTTCTCAAGCTATTGCCTTCTTGTGCAGGGATGCGTGCTTCTGACAAATTTGGCGCCAAGTTGAGCACAGCTGGCCTTCAGAGGTTATTGATTTCGTTCCAAAGCACAAACGTCGACAGGCAATTAACAAAGTAAGATTTTCAATAGGGTAACGAGAAATTTGTTATGTTGGAGGAGACAAGAGCACTACCGCCTGTTTGCAATCCAGGTACAGACAAATCGGCCCAACCCAAGCAATAAATCATTGCGATGTTGCAAAAAGAATGAATACACGAGTGACGAGCGAATTACAAATGTATTGATCTCCTTGTTGAGGTCATCACTTCTCAGACTTTTATTGAATAAAACACACTCGGAGGGGTAAAAGGGATATGGCACTGCAACAGGGTAATCGTCCCATTCTAAAGACATCCAGTGAACACTTCTGCTGCGTCAGTCGATATGATTGCACTTTCTAACCGATCAGAAATTAAAATACTGCTCTCTTCTTTCCATCACAAACTCATGCTCTTTCTCTGTCACGATGAATGGCCATCCAGAACGGTGAGACATGGGTCGCCGATTAGTTAGACGCTGGGCGGGATGAATAGTCAAGGGAGAGAGGAAAACTCAGCTTCCAACCAATTGTCAGTGGAGTTCATGTGAGCTGTATCAGGTTCAAAACCGACCACTGATTGAGCAGTTTTAAATTCAAGTCGAGCTCACCGTGAGCTCGGCTACCCCATGCATTCTGTATGTGCTCAATTAGCAGCGACTCAAACGCACAAACTGCCTATTTTGAAGTCACAACACATTCGATTGGATGGTGTAATGCCTTCATATTCTTGATGCGAGCCTCAATTTTCGATGTGTAGCCATCACAATGTAACTCGATGTAACAGATTTGCAAGCATAGTCCGTACCTCCGTTTTACATTTCATCTCGGAATCTCATTTAAATGCTAACGTTGTCGCTTGGAAGGCGCAAATATCTTATGCTAGCAAAAAGTCAACCAGAACACAAATTTGCCTAATTCTTACAGACATTTTATCCTACGGCGATGAATGCGGCGGTCAAAATGAATCAATTTTCACTTGATTAGTGTACGTTTGTCACCAAATTAAAGGATATTAAATCATTTTGATAGCCTTATTTGTCATCCTAGAAGGAAATACCTACGAGAATTGGCCAAATTTGTGCTCTGGTTGACTTTCTGCTAGTATTGTGCAATCCCCAGTCAGGGCTGATTAGGCCCCTTATCCCTACTGAGGAGAAACTAATACTTTCTGAGAGAAAAAATGATGAAACTTTTAAATCAACCTCACATATATCAGTCCGCATATCCGACAGGCTACTATCGCATCCACAAGTTGAGGCTTTGATTTTGCTCTCCGAATCCTAGGCTGGGCAAAAAGACCAGCTTGGCAAATGTGTCGATTTTATTAATTACACAGAAGTCTTCATAGAAGTGCGATGGGGCAAAAACACATCGGAAACAGCGGTCACCTGTTTAATCTAAAACATTTCTGCTAATACTTCGCTACAAGGGTCGGCGTGCAACAAAAGGCATTATGCTATGCGGGACTTCTTAAATACTCTTATTCTTTATACTTTATGGATCAAAATTGGTGTTTCTTCGGGACTCGTTGATTGTAGAGAGCGGATGCCACTTCGTTAAGTTCACCCTGACTGGACATCGTCTTGTCTTAGCAACTAAAGAGAGTAAGGAAGGCTTAAGCGACATCATGCCTCATCCTTAAAAGCTGTCGCGATAACCTACTGCACTTCTGTTGTCAGTACCTACTTCCTCCTTCTCGTTTGCCCTCATGCCTGACAAACCTCTCAAGAGGCTTTTGATAGGCCACAAATTGAACCAAATTTATCAGACCCATTAAGGTCACTAGCGACACATTGATAATTTAAGTTAGAATTGGAAACGAATACATACCCCAAAGTTCATATTTAGTAAGTCCATGGAGATCAGAACTATGAAAGCGTCTCTGATCATAGTTCACACGAAGTTGGCCTCCACATGAAGTGAATTTTGATACAAATGAAAATCGGACATCATACTGCTAAAAACAAAAGATGTCTGTCTTGAGCATTCCAAATTCCGTCTAGTAGACAGGCATTATGCTAAGATAGTGGAATTAACCAAAGTAAACTAGGATAGCAACAATTCAGTAGAAATAGATGAGAAGACAAAAAAGGGGAGCTTAAATGCCAACCACCACCCAGCATGCTTAGGTCAAATAAAGCTGTGGAACATGGTTCACCAGCTCGCGGGTAGATGATTACGACGAGGGGTGATTTTGTCAATCTGCTTGCTTACAAGATGCATCAAAGTTGAAGAAGTCGCAAAAATTAGATTATGGGAAGGGAGATTAACTAACGGCTCGCCGTATCAAAAATGCCCGTCGAAAACTTCCTTAACTCCACCATCACCGAGAAAGTCAGAAAAGACAAATGGGAGTATCTACCTCTTTACTTGCCTTTACTTTATGAAAACGAGCCAACCTTGGCTTAAATGCTTGTCAATTTGTAACAAAATGTCACTGTTTATTTTTCAAACACCATGCAGAAAACGCGTCATTCACTAACTGATTTGCACTTTGAAATCCCTGCTTTATTCTCGGGAGATCACATCGAATCCAAATCTCTTTTGTCTGCTTAAGATTAATAGGATGCTAAGATATTTACAGGAGATACCTGGAAGCATCAGCCACTCACACTGTAGTGTTTGTTGAAATGCTTGGTCGCAGAAGCATGGCCTCTCCTTTCTCTATGCCTACACCTATTTCAAAACAATCAATCTACATTTTAATCATAGTTTCGGAGTCATGGTATGGATATCAAAATGGCAGGTGACTTGTGACGGAATATTTCACAAGAAGACTTTTGACTTCAGCTAGGCGCTGAGATATCCAGTGTGCCTTACACCATGCGCTTGTTTTGATGAGCTGCGGTGTTTCAGACCAAACTAAGTGATTACACAGTTCACTGCAGTGTGGGTGTTGATGCAGCCAGGTTCCCATAAGCAGACTGAAAGACTATCCATCTTCAGAGTCACAGTTTGACAAGTATGAGTTCGTGAGCTCAATCCGCCCAGTAGTAAGTTGATCACCATTGTCTATTCCCAGCTCTTCAATTTGTATGTAATTTCACACAGTGAATATTGAGAAAGTCATTGAAAAAAGAAGAAACAGTGTGACATATAAGATTACCGCTCTACTTTTGTTAGCTTGTCGTTTAATTTTCTTTCAATTGCCCTAAAACGACTATTTTAGCCAACAAAAGAGCAAGCCTAACTATATTGGATTAGCATTCTCGTGTTTCGTTCAGAGATAGAGGGAGGGGTTCTGATTGGCAATGATGAATGGAGGCCAATGGTAACGCTACGATTACGCTCAAGTGACCCTTCTGCCACAAAAACAAAATATTAACGGGCTTTTATAAATTATGATCACAAATGTCGACGCAGACGCCAAGTAGGCATTGACACCAACCCAGATTTACCAATTAGTATTAAATAAAGTTATGTTCAGATTGTTGCATGTGGGTTTTGGCAGAGGGTTAAAAGAGGAGCCACCAAACCAGTAGAATGCCAGTTTGAATAGAGAAAGGAGTAGAAAGTTAGTAGGGGTAACACTTTCGGCTATTTACAGAGGTTACAGTCTGTCGGACATTAACAACGCGCAAAAGAAAAATTCCATAAAATGGCATGTACTCAATGGTCGAGGACTAAATAAAAATCAGTCTTCTGCGACAACTTGAAGATGCAAGAATCATGTCGTCTCTAATCGTCTTCATTGCGATCGAAGTAACATGAATGCCTGCATTAATATACATAGGAACCCACATTATCCATCAATCATCAGTTAGTCATAAATCTCGGTTGTCCCAATGGTTCGATGGTCCAAATGTTTGTGGTTTTTGCAGTTACTGTAAACTATTAGAATGTGTTCAGTAACTGCATTCCAGTGCTACAGATTTTACCCTCGCCTCAATTTCTCGTTCTGTGTCATGTTTTTAAACATCCTAATAATCGCGCACATTTTGTGTCGAATTTCTTTTTGCAGACACTTTTTAATCCACCACCATGATGCCCGTGGTCTCAAAACTGTCACAAGTGCAAATTGATAATGCCGTGTTGAAGAAGGGTGTAAATGCTTGCGCCGTACTCTAGAGAGATTCTCCACACGGCATTATAACCCATCGAATTTATGTGCTTGCAGAACTGCTGCCTACCAGTCCTATCAGAATGACTGTCACTACTGATTGCTTCGACGATGAGCGTGCTGATTGAGCCGCTGAATGCGATGCAGATGGTGGCGATGACTAAGCAATGCGCTTTGCAATGCCCTCGTCCCAAGTTCTCTAGTCTATCAACCAGATCAAGCATCAGAATTTTCTCAGTGCTCCCGGTTCTGATGCTGCCAACGTGAGCATTCTTCTGCACTGAGCACTTGTGGGTTCCTTACTTTCTTGCTTTTGAAAAGTTATCGACGTTACAAGCGGATTTCCATGCTCTTTGCTTGCCTTTGCTTACTATTGATACATAATGCCGTTCAAGTTCACTGCTGCGGATCACTAAGGCAACCCTTCTACCAGGCATAATGCAGTAAATGAATCGGCGGAAGATATCGAATTCAATTACATGAGGTGACATAGTTCGCATTCAGAGTCGCAACATTATCACATGGGCTATACA
The DNA here is from genome assembly GCA_036345935.2 of Taenia hydatigena. Taxonomy (NCBI): domain Eukaryota; kingdom Metazoa; phylum Platyhelminthes; class Cestoda; order Cyclophyllidea; family Taeniidae; genus Taenia; species Taenia hydatigena. The sequence goes on from JADWOT020001803.1 coordinate 45,424, forward strand.
ATCAAAGAAGAACAAAGGATTGTATTTCTGTGTGATTTCTATAACATATTTTAAATACCTACAAGATATTTACCAATCTCGTGCAAGGAATGCGGAAATCATGCGATTGAATCTCTGCAGTTTCTTCTACGCATTTCCCATCCATGGGTTGACATAATTAGCAACTGCTTGAGACTGAAACCGTTAGCAATCTTACTGAAGATGCCTCCAAAATGGGTGCATTTGTCTTATTGCGTGTACGCAGAAATTAGGAGATTGGGTAAGGCCAATCTCATTATCTCTCTGATCAGCACAGGCCCTAGTGTTGTTGCTGAGTCTGACGGGAGCCATTATGGAGGCGGATGAAGCCATGCTTTTGCGGCACGGCTTGGCCTTCTTCCTTGGTTGCATCATCCACTTTATTAGTGATGACGACTTCTACGACTTCGGCCTCCTGCTCCGCACTCCTGTCATCCACCCACTACCCCAACTTCTCTCTTATTGACGCTCAGTTTGCAATGAACTAAACGAGATTGCCAGCTGTATCAACGATCTCAACTCTGCCAGGCTAAGCCAGGTCTAACATCAGCTCGTGCTTGCTTCTTATCAGCCTACAGCTCAATATAATTTCAAAGATCTCCATAACTCTCATAACAGACCTGTGTCATGTCTTTTGTCAGAGTAGCTTGCAAAATTTGTTGATTTGACGTTCTACTGATGATTTATTTGGCTAAATGCATTGTGAAACCCAAGCAATGTGTTTAAATTGATGTACGAGACCGGTGGTATAGCTTTGTCCAGGCATTTGTTTGAAAAGATGTGATGTGGATCAGTTGTGTAAATAATGGCTTAATAGGGTCTGTGCGCAGCCAAGATTTTGGAGGCCTGTGTAGAAAAATGCAAAGCGTACATGCAAGTGTGTAGCTGATGTTTAGCGTACACATTTGTGAAAATTTGTTGCGTAACATATAAGGCAGTAGAGGGCCATGGTGGAACTTTTTTAAAGGCTCTACACTGAGGCGGCATCAAACCATCAAGCGCAAGCTTAAGGCTGCCTTAAAATGGCTGACGAAAAGAGTGAGCCTTAGTGATCTACTACAAAGAAACGGTTGAATATCTGGAAGAACCGATAACCACGAAGAGCGAATGAATTAAATAAATGGACACAATGGAAGTGTTGATGATCTTAGCTAAATCAGAAGTTAAGATCAACGTCTCATGAACAAGTTGTTAAAGATCATGGATGAGGATGGTCACGTGACAGATGCTACAGTCCTATGGTATGTAGACGGTACTAAAAGGTAGGAAAGCAACTTCGGTAGCGTTGGACCACAGCCCAACAAATACTATTAAAATTAAACAAAAATTTAAACAATGTAGTCAGACTGAAAAGGCACAGAAATTCTTGCGCAAATTAGCCCTATTCTAATGTTTTAGCAAGCAAAATATTGCGTTTTGAGCGGCCCATCAGCCTTAAAATGGTGATGGAATGGGTGCGAAATAAAAGGGGGGGAGAGAGTAGAAGTGAGCAAGATCGCCTTCATCAGTACCACGTATTAGGCCCTTATCCGTCAGTAGTTCTTTAGTAAGGCTAAGCTTGAACCTCTCTCCCAAGTACCCAATTAGGACAAATAACCACGAATTTTACCGATTTGGGAAAAGCAGAAATAAATGCTGCAATCTTAGCGTTCCGAAAAGAATCCAACTGGCGGGAATAAAACGCGATATTTTCGTTACACTTTTAGGGTTTTAAAACTTAGATGTGGACTAGATGTGGCTGGAGGGTGCTCTTCTTGGCTAGTTTTCATCTCAGGTCTTTTATCTCACACCAATGACGGACAAAGAAAGTTGAGCAAAATAATATATCTTACTTACTTACCTCTGACATGGCTACTTGTCAATGACTCGCTGGTGCACCCTGCCTCCAATACCTGTACCGCATGTATGCGACATCCTAGCATCTTACATTTGTCGGACAATACGCACCCAACCATCAACACAAACGACTAAGAACAAAGACCAGCAGGGTTAGCCTTAAATGGTGAGTCCTTACTATCCTACTAGATACTTGAAGCTACGACTTCGCCCGCCTAAATGCAGCCACTGAACCATTTTGACTGCGGAAGTGGTGATAAATTTCTCTTCCAAGAAGAACACACAACAATAGCCAACTATTCTAAATTCGATCTCGTAAATCACATTAAAGCTTTGGAGCCACAATCTCTCATCGATGTCTTGCAGTCAACGACTCCACGACAATTCACCACTGTTCCCTATGAGACCGAAAATTAAGGCTATATTGCATGAAAGCACAGACCCGGTACCACACATGTGTCGACATCGAATTTATTCCAGCTGGTGGCAATTCAAAAACTACTAATCTATCTGCAAAACCTAAAACTATAAGTTTTAAGTCCTGAGCTAAATGCTTAAAAATTGTTCTATCCAAAAAAATCAGAATGCTTATAGTTCTACATTTTTGATCTGCGCGCGCTTGCTTCCATGCGTTTTTCGCTGATCTCGCCACAATTCACTGGTTAGCGCGTAACAAATAGCCTTGAAATATGCCTAGTTGCGTGTTTCAAAGGCTGGGCTATGGCTTGGAAGCTGTCGTCACGACTTGTATCAAAGCGTATAGATGCGTGAGTGCCTGTTATGAAAACACTTTAATTTGTTCAATAAAATGTACATCTAGAAGTAACAATCAGCGTGGGAATGTCACTGACGATTCCTGGGCTTGTTGGGTTTATGGTTTCTGTAATGTCTATTATGATATGCTTTAATCATACTATCCGGTTTAATCAAATGCCAATATCAGCTGTCTGTTTAGCCTGACTCCAGTGGTTTTAAATTAGGACGAGAGGTTGGGGACAGAATTTATCATATCCTTTACCGGTTTTCAATGGTGGAAATAATGAATCTTGCTACTTAAGGGTAGTTAAACCATTTTGGATCAATCGGAGTTCACGTATGGGCTATTATGGCATTTGCACAGGAAAACCACACAACAGGCTTTACTATCATTGGTTTATGCAACAAATGCGTAAAACAAAGGAAAAACCCACTCAAAAGTGCTGCTAAGCATTGATTTTTCCTGGTGACGACCTTTAATTAAAGCCACCATTGCTTAAATCATGCAGGAATTATTCCAGAACAATGCAAATTGGTCCATGTAGACCGGCTTGCGCGATGTCAGAAAGCACTGTACATGGTGTAATAAGTAATCTTATGGTAAATTTGACTAGTCGCAACAATCAAAGGACGGATATCGCAAATGCATCACACACCTTAGGCGTTTCACATTTCCTTATTATGATAGAGAATCTTCATTAAATTCTTGTAGAGGAGCCGAGAAACGTGAGGCCTAGTACTTGCTCATTGATAATTGAAGCACACGTCAACGGCTAGGTAAGCAGCATTCAGGTTCCGCTAATCTCATGGCTGAGCAGACATTATCGAAACAATGATTCCTGTTAGAAAACGTGGATAGTTTGTGCATCTACTTTAATTCCACTTAAATTGGGAGACCTTGACCTAGTCACCCTCTCGGATCAAAGACGTCAAGAAAGATAACACCTCTTAGCGCAATTGATGCATTTTCCGGCAATATTTTTCAGAGTTACTTAGACAAAACTCACTTGATGCACAATAAGGTAACGTCAATTACGATGCATGCACACATTGCTAGCAAAGATTACAGGAAGTAGGCAGTAAGTAATAGGGAAGCAAATTAGTTAAGAAAGCAAGCTATTAAGTTTTGTACCACTCTTATTTACTCAAGAGCATATTGAAGAAGAATTCATGTTCTCATACCTGGCACTAGTATTAGAATTGGTGACAGCGGCGGTGGGGCCAACAAATTTGGAAGCGAGGGCCAGATATCCGATCAGCAGAACGGTTGATTTTATTGTGGGTAAGCGGATCATTCTTCCAGACGCAGAGAATTCCATAGCGGTTAGGCACGTTGGCAGCATCTCAAGATGTTCGTGAAGGGGCAGTGCAAATTGACGGCATATATGAGCCGCGGGCAATCCTTCATTGAACAGCGTTGCCAAAAATGGCTGCCACAGGGAAGACTTACGTAGGAGATCACCACTGTGCAGCATGAAGCAGTGAGAAGAGATTGGATAAAGTGGATCTAGAGGCAAGAAACAGTTCTTTTGTGTGTCATCGCAAACAACTGAGAGGTAAAATCTTCCACTGATGCGCTTTCGCTCGTGATGCTCCAAGTCAAATTTGTCGTTGAATCGTTGCAGATCTGCTACGCAGGCCTAAATTAGTAGCCCTGCACCATGAAAAGTGCGTTTTATTTTAGGATGCAAATTCTTTGCCAAATCACACGCTCTACTTGCATAGCCACTTTTCACCTCGCATCTGTGTCAAAAATTAAGGTGCATTCTGTGGTTTGCCTGCTGCTAAATAAAAAATTCTCTAAATAGCCTCAATAAATGCTACAACACATTCACGTCTGTCATGCACCTCACTACATTTTACATGTAGATCTGTTAACTGCCACTTTAGCCACAGGCATAGTGCGTAGCGATGGATCCACCGCCATTAATAAATGCAGATCACTAATCGCATTGTCTAAGCCTCTTCTGTTTGGCCACTTCCAGTGTCGCACTAACGAGACGTAGGGATTGATGACCGGGTTTCTTTGCCTACATCAAAAGTAACGGGTTGTCCTGAACGGTATTTAAAAAAGCGCTTTCCTCATTTCACTTTTAACCTCCTCTTTTCTAATTCAAATTACTCTCCGATAAAAATACCACACTTCATCACAATGACTTTGAGTGAGACGTTCCTCATATTTTTCACAAAGTGGACTTCCTTGGATGCGAAACCATGACAGATTTCTTTCCATTTCTATCTGATATCTGTCAACTATTATGTAGTAGTGCAATAAACGAAGCAAAAACCAGTTTAGTTAGCCAAGGTTTTGTAAAAGAGACTGACGAAAGCGAAAAGCAGGCCATTTTTAATAGAAAGGTTAGCCCTTTCTTATCACATCAAGTTAAACTTGCAATTCTAGCCTATAAATGTCGTTACTACTAGCATTTTACTTTACAAAAAAATTGATACAAAATTGATTCATCTCTTGAAATTCGCTGACAGAATTTGCATCATTACGCAATGAAAGATTGAGCATTCTTCATTTTATCGGCAAATTTTGAGGCGATAGCCCATGGGATCGAATGCAGCACGCAGAAGTTGAAGACGCAACCGGTTAATAACATATCGTTCGGTGGGATGCTGCTGTTCCGTATGGAATAACACTACATCCAGCCGGTCAAATGTAAATCCGCAAATAATGCACTGGTAATCTTTGCTACCCTGTTCTTCTTCGGGGCACTCTTGTTGTTCTTTGGGCTCAGGGGATTGAGGAGGCTCTATGTTCATAGGACTTCTGCACTTTTCTCCAAATATCGGGCTTGGCGTTGGTGGCAAAATTCTGTCTTTAAAAGAAAAAGAACGTATAAAGTGTGTTTTATTGGCTAAATGGAATGGACAAAGAACACTGGCTACAATCCAACCTTACCTAAGTGTGCCATTGTGTGCCAAGCCGTTTCTGCAAGTGTGCTGAAACCCTCGAGGCAAAGCACGCAGAAGTAGAACTTGCAACCGCTATGACGCAGGAGGTGCCGGTGCATCTTACTTAAGTCGCCGTGCTCTTTACCACATGCAGTGCATTTGTATCCATCATTTGTCTTCTCACCTTCCAGGGCAAAACAAATTAGGGAGAAAATAAACCGCATAAAACGAAAGATTTTCCTTTAGCAGTAAATAATAGTGCACTAACTGGCATATTTTTGCATACTACATCATATATTAAGATGAGATTGACTTCGCAGGTGCTATGATTACATGACTTTACGCCACGAATGCGTACAGAACAAATCCATGAGGTACTTTAGCTGCGTCTCTCGGTCAGCTACAAAGGGATTCTTGATGGCTTCCCCATGAAGAACGTATTTGATTCGGGAATCCTTGCTTTTAAGCATCTTCTAATGTAAATACAGATAAAATAATTGCAAAATCGAGTTAAAGGCCTGCACCTGATATCAAATTGCGCACTTGCCTCAATCGTGTCGAGGAAACTAATCTCGTCTTTAGGATGGATAGCAAGTGCTTTGATCAAGCTTCTAACACCTTTCATCTCCTCGTTAGAACCTGTAATTAAGGCATCCAAAGCTACGATTTGCTTTTATGCATTTTTTCTGAGCCTCGAAAAATGTAAGTGAACCTTGGGCAAACCATCAAACATCTCTTATTTGTAACAGTTATGCTGTCTTACCTTTCTCGTGCTTTGCTTCTCGACCTTGGCTCATTACCTTTAAATATGGGTTTAGCGAACATCGTTTCCAACCCTCGTAATGCTGATCAGGCATGCTAATCTAACTCGTGGAAACTAAATCTGCCCCATTTAAAGTGGTGAAAATTATACTTTGCAGTTTAAGAATATCCTGTTAATTCAACGTTTAAGGTATCACAGTTGAGGACTGATAGTTAAAATTGCGACGTGTAAGGTTCCCCTGAACTTACTGCGGAAGTGGCTAAACAGCTCAAAACTGACGGATTAGCACAACTAATTTTAACTGTCAACAACCTGCTTTTGTCGAATTTTTATTATTAGAGCTCGCAAGTTAGTTATATACTGAACCGTTCAGGACATTCTGCTCAGTTATTATGGGCAAATATGCATGGCTGATACCAGTGAGACTACTTCCGAAGCCTAGAGTAAAAGAACACAGACTGCAATGATAAAGAAGACTTGAGGGATTAGTGCTATTACGCGAGCACAATTTTAGATTCTTCATGCTAAATGAAAAGAAAGGATTGTTTGTTACGATTCGTCTGTTCTCTGCGCCTCCACTCCATATCAAGAATAAGTGTTAAAAATCCATCCACGCAATCAATCAAGAAGACTGTTTAAATGGCCCCACATAACCCACCACGAGGTGGGTTTTTGGGTAAGTGTGTTTTGTCTCATCGTGCACCTTCGTCCAAACCCATTCATCCATCGAGACCAAGCTCACCCACGCTTGTGGAACCTTTGTGCACAGGAGGATTTTAACCCTCTTATCAAAGCCACAACTGAATTGGCTCAAGCTCTACATTCTAATTTTGCGTACGGTTTAAAATGCAGCATGATGATTTAAGTTGCAAATGTCGACGTTGCTCTAAATCCTTTAGAACCATTTGCTGATGTTTTATTATGAACTGCATAAGTAAGGCTGAATTAAGGTCATTAAATATGCAGCATCACGTTCCTACTCGAGCTTTTGTAGGCTTTAATTAGTTGCCACATTCCGTCAGGAGCAACATGGCAAGTAATACAAACATTGTAGGTAGGACGGTCGATCGAGGATACCCAAGATGTTCATGCCAATTGCAATAACTTTCGTGCAAAATAAGCCAATTTGGCGTGACTGAGGATAGTGATCACAAAATATCGATGCGCACATTTGTAGCAGACAAGTAGTCTACGCACACTGGGTTAGAGAGGCATTATTATTGCAGATGCCATCGCGTTATGCGTTTAATGCGCAGGCGCGGCTACAAAAAGTGGGCTTGGCAATTCATCAGGCTCTGTGCAATACAAGTAAACAAGTTTGTCAAGCAAATGGAAGCTTTGCGTCAACCAGATTTCGTCGAAAGCACCTTTATATAACTTAACACCGAGTCCAGAATGCCCTGCAAAACGTTACAGCTTGACTACTTAATGCCCTTAAGGGTGCAGAACACTACAAAGGCTGCATTAAGATGTAAACAGCATATGCGCCTAGACTACTGTAATGTAATAAAGTATTTATTACTTCATGTACAAGTGCCATTTCTCAAGCCTCTCCTATTAGTGCGATCTACTGTCAAGATGCTTAGTATTGATTGGAAGTTAGTTCGCGAATGTTGGAGAAAGTGACAAATGATACAGCAGGGGCGCATGCAATCTGCATCTACTGAACTCTATGAGTAGTTCGCAACTCAATTATGCACTGGACTTTCTCTTTGGTAATTCATGAGTAAATGTGCACCAACGGCGCCAATGGAACCACTTCCAAAGCCTAAACCGATAACTCACAGACCGCAACGCTAAGGAAAATTTGAGGAGTCAGGGCTACCTGGCATGCACAGTTACCATTCCTCAGTGTTGAGTGAAATAGTTAGATTCTGCTTTAGCAATTTACATAGCCTCTGCGCCTCTACTACATACAATACAAGTTTTGGAGGTCCAATCACATTGCCATATGAAGAGAGGGCTGCAAGCAGCCCCATCTAAACCACCACCAAGTACATTTGTTTATAAGTGTGCTTTCCCATATTGCGTCTCGGTTCTGACTCGTCCCGGATGGTCGGTCGATTTACTCACTCACCCCTACCAAGCCCAAGTCGGCGTACGCTTGTACAACCATTACACTAAAAAAGATTTCCACCCTATCTACCAGAGCCACAAAAGATGGCTCATTTGTGACACTCTAAATTTGCTCATAGTTAGGATCACAGCACAAAGATGTGATCACTTTTATTAGCTTTGCCTTTTAATTGCGAAATACAAACCTGTGAAAACGGAGTTTTTAAAAGCTGTTGGTCGAAACATCTCAAAAGTTGGTTACCACGTGACAACAAAAAATAGATGTGGAAGGGTGACCAATACCTAAGGGGAAGGGCTGGAACCAGACAAGTATCCTTTAGACGTCCAGCAGTGCCTAATCTCGTACATAGTGTCACGGGCTTGTCCAGATGGCAATGAGGAATGCTATTAACGGAGGATTCGCCTTAACTTCTAGATGCGACACGTTGGCAATGACGGAGATTCACTTCTGAAGGGCAGGTAATATCAAGTGGATGGACATTAAAGATACAGCGCGGAACTTACAGCCATCAAACAAATTTACTGCAAGTTGTGGGAGTCTAGCGATTTTAACCACTTTGTAATAACATGATGGGAAGTACGAAACACTATGATTTAAAAGGAAAGAATTTTATTCTCAAAGAAATAAAACCAACAAATAACCATAAAATGCGTGTGCATCTACGTTCGCCTGACGAATATGCATGTATACTCATGCGATCGGCTGTTTATGGGGATCGCTGCAGCTGCCAGCAATGTACAGTGCTCTTTCTGCTAATGCAAAGAAGCATTGAAATCTTTTATACTCTATACGAAACTCAAAACTCAAACCATTTTATGCTAGCTTTCCTGCTTTAAACGCTATCGCAAATTTGGTACAAACCATGTGGCGCTAGTTGATGCGCGTTGCAAGAAGTGTGCTGCCAACAAAAATATACCCGATTAGAAGCTTGAAAGGAGGGTCAAACTCAAGAACATGCCTTAGATCCGCGCGACTGTCCTAATTCTTTTAAGTATTGGCTGTCCCATTCACTTTCCTAGAGGTTGTTACGGGTCGCAACGAGAAATGCACTTAATGAGGGACATGATAAAGCCTCTTAAGATGCGACTAAATGGCGGTGGCGTGGCTTTACGTCTAAAAGAAAGGCAATATGCAGTGAGTGGTCAGTGAGGAAAAGATGCAGATGCTTGAGGCCATCTAACGGATAGATTGCAAGTTATTCGATTTTAGCGGACTCAAACACTTTGTGATGACGTGGATGCATCAAGAAACACAATGCAATAAGGTGAAGGAACTTGATATTTAAATATACGGAACTACGTAAATCCTAAAAATATTTGGAAAATACATTGCATTTGCATCCAATGGCTAAACGTGTATATGGGAAAAATAAAGCTGATTTCGTACGAATCGCTGAGACTGCGAAAACCTGAACTTATTGTCGGTAGAAATAAGTTGCTTTGATTCTCACTTTTGGTTAAGTAAAATGCATGTGCAAGTAAAAATTCGATGAAGCCTACGCGCACTGTTCTTTATTCTTTTGCGCCTTGTGTTGATGTTTCATTATCAACTACATGAACAGAGTTGAATTTGGAACACTGACTCTGCGGCATAACATTCCTACTTGGACCTTAAGAAGTTCCAGATGACTGCTGCGAAGCATTGGAGAAAATGGAACAGGTAGCGCAAGCATGACGAATAAAACTAACAAGAGACGAAACCTACATTATTTTGTACTAGTTGTAATGACTTTTATGCGAAAATTTGTCATCATGGCATGGCTGAGGACTACCAAAACAAAATATTGAGACGTGCATTTATAGGACAAAAATACCCTGTGCACACTGGGTCACAGGAGCAGTACCATTGCAGATGCCATCACATTAAGCATTTAACGCGCAGGTGTGTCTACAGAAAGTGAACTTGACAATGCGTTAGGCCCCACACAATTGGAGAAAGTAATTTTGTTATGCGCATGGGAGCTTTCTGCTAAGTCGGTCTTATCACAATCACCTAATCATAATATCGATCTGGCTGGTCTCCAATTGCAAAACAATATGACTACAAGTCTTATTTTCTTTAATCTGCAAACCGCGAATTGTGGTAGCTGTTATAACTCAAAACCAAAGCCTTATGCGGTCTAAGCGTTAGTGCCTGTTTTGCCAGAATGCTTTGCAGAATATTACAACTTGACTACATACTTTTTCAAAGACATAGAGCTCATTAACAGCATTTTCTATCAAGCTTTAAACAGTTCATACACCTGGGCCGCTGCAATGCCATGAAGTGTGTGCAACCTCTTGTACAAGTTTCATTTCTCAATCCACTCTCACCACTGCGAATTACAGCCAGGAAGCTGATAATTGTCGATTGGAAGCAAGTTACTTGTCCTTTCGTACTACCACCTAAGCCTAGAGGAATGAATTCTGTTTGAAATTTCGCAGCACACTTCGACTAAGCCGCAAATGTTCAGTCTAGTTAATTTGCGTAAAGAAGGCATATGCAAAAATCGCCAGTCCTATGCAACGTTTACGAGATACGTTTGCAGTAAAACCGCAAATTTTCATTTTTTGCTTATGCTAACGGAACAAATGATCTGCAGTTTGGCCGCATGTTCTGCATAGCGATGTTTTAGGGGGTAATGCAGACAAAGTTTGCTCAAAACAAGGAGGCTTTTGCACAGAATGCGGCATTTGTAGACTCTAGCTGTAGCCATCAAGAGGAACTTGAGTCGGAGTGACAAGGGTGAATCTAATTATCCAAACGCGGGTCCAAAGCTTTTCACCAGCTGCTCTCTTAATCAACCAGTGACTGCGGTGTTCTTAAACGCAGAATTCTTAGCCCTGCGATTGACCGCAGATACCCTAATGGAGCAGTGAAATTGCATAGGTACATAACGATCACTTCAGCACTACTTTGTTCAGCTGCGACTTGTTGTTGAGACTAGGCAGCCGTGTTGTAATGCTTTTTTCTCTTTCTATTCTGCAATGCTCTGCAATCAAAATTACTCACTTGCAGCCATTAGTAACAGCCCACGATCACCCATTTAATCTCGCCTCCATTTTTCACACTTTTTCACTTTAGTTCGTGCTAGTTTTCCGAAAAGTGCTAAGAAGTTTAACCTATTACTACTTTGACAATATGCCAAATACAATGTAAAGAGTAGGGTCGAAAGCAATTTGCATTTCTTAACACGGCAAATCGAATCGTAGCCATTATGTTCACTGTAAACGCACGGGCGTTTTTCATTTTTCTCATACTTTCCTGCACAGTTATGGAGCGTTTGATTCATTTTCCTTAAATACGTCTTTACCAATTCTCATTGTTACTCAAAACCCTGCTAAACTTTAGAAGTCCCATGAATATAAGGTGATAATGCGATCCTTCAGGATTGATTAGATTGCGATTATCCCCGGAAAATCAAATTAATTTACTAATGCATGTAGGCATGTAAAATCTCAAAAAAAATAAGACGACTGATCGCAAGATCGTGTCAATTTTGCAAATTAGTTTGATTGATGCCGATAAAAATTGACGTTTTTTTGGACCGACCTAAACGAATATATGCTCAGAATAAGTTTGGAATTCCAATTAGCGTTTGTAGACAAACGCAGAATAGGTCATGCGTAATCCACAGCCAAGAAACGGAGTGTTTGTTGTGCTTTATGGGTAGCATGCAGAGCAACGTTTTACTACAAAATGCAACTCGTTTTAATAATACATTTAAATTTTAAAGTTCATAGCACCTTTTGGACTTACTAAAGGTAGGCTACGATGAACTTACTCCCCAAGTCATTGCAGTTCAGCCAAAATGGCCTTTTTAATGAGGAGGGCACAGCCAACTCTTTAATGTCCCATGTTCATACCTGTTCGGCTAAATAGAACAGCACGCTTTTTAAACTGCTGCGCAGAATTACATTAGAGACAGCTTAGTATGCTGCGTAGGCAATGCTGGTATACAATTTGGATCCAAACGTAAGGCATTCATGGGTTCTTTGGCTGAATATTTCTCGTGCTCCTCACTCGTCTAACTTTGTGACCAACAGTGATGCAATGGCGAACTCGGTGTCCTTTTTAAATAGGTTAGATCAATGTGAATTTGAATTCGAATAAATACTACTGTGATTTATTTAGCAGGATATTGGTAATGTAAAATGCGGAACTGGTGGAAAGAGAATTGGGCAACCAAGTGATCATATGATCTGGGCATTTAATACGTTTTCATTGTGATTGTGTCTAAGCAAGTAAAATTATGAAATTCTCGATATTATAATGCTCTGATTAGTGTTCCTCTATCTAGATCCATTTGGTGAATTTTTTGTTTGCAGCGGTTCATCACAGTGTGCTAAAGAAGTGGCTACACGCTAAAAAAATCCTTCATTTTTATAACCCAGCGAAAGCAACTTACGTGAATATAGATTTAGTCATTACACCTGTTTGATTTTTCAACAAATTTGCTTCCAGGCACTGTTGATTGCTGAGCAGACTATAAACTCAAAAAATTTATATGAAATCTCTTCCTGTTGTACCTACAGTCTCATCACAAAAATTTGTAATGGACATTGTCAGCAGTATTTTTTTTTGCGATCCAAGACGTTTCAATGGAGTATTTCCACCTAAAATACACAAATCTGTTCACTCACATTCAGTACATATTGTGCAGGAGTCCGTTTCTGCTGCGGTTTTGATAACTCAAATTATGGCAGGACACAAAACAGCATAAATCGACGCACTGTAAGAAATGATGCACAATCGAGGCAGACTTGAGCGTGTCCTCAACTAAGCATAACATTTGGTTTCAGCAGTCTGAGCAGCGCACTGATGGCAAAATCAGGAATTTAATCCTTTTAAAGTGAGATGCAGCAGTGACGCCTGTAGCAAATAATTAATGCACCTTAATTAATCCCTCGTCTCCCCACTTTTAGTTGTTACGAACCAATGCCACGAAGAAAGGCTACTTTTATGCTAGCACTGCGATACTTATGGTCCTTAAATGCATCCTGTAGGCGAGAGTCAAAAAGACAATTCGAACCTAGTTTCGTAGGAGCGATTAAATTTTCTCGAGGTGAAGAATTCTACTCTACTCTACTCTGCTAATTCTACTACATCATTGTTTTGCCTGTCCTTCTAGGCCAATGTCTCGAAACTGGCAAAATAACCATTTCTACAGACATCCAGTGGGGTCGCCTGATGGTAAATTAGCCCCACTGTGTAAAAAGCTGGAATGACACCCATTTAAAATTTAATTGGGATTGACGCATCTAAAATGCTTAGAGAAATAAATACTGAAAATCCGAATGAATGTTTCTAGCCATGAGGGGAGGTTTAACACCAGTAGCAGGTTGACATGTTACCTAATCCCAAAGCAATGCTGATTATATAAGTCGAGATAGAAATCGGCTCCTTAGAATTGGCTGAAGGGCTATTGTCAGGCTTCGAGGAGTTCACAGTGGGGCCCAGATTTACTGCGAATGCTTGTTCATCTTTGCAACTCCTTAGCTAACTTGAGAAACTAAAAGTAAGGAAAAAAATCGAGATCGTGAAATACAATGGCTGACAAATGATGGCAAAGCAAGTACAGAAGGCGAGGGCGATTCGAGAAATTAAAGCTGTTCAAATTGCTCCTACAAGGTCTTCTCTTTACAGAACGTCCGTATTCTCCCCTGAATGTTTCCAGTCAGTTAGCTTTAGCACTTTTTACATAGACAATCTTATGTGGAGTCTTGCAAAAAAGCTTATCAAATGAATATGGATATGCTGAACAAAGTGCTACCAAAAGTCTGAGGGAAAGCAATGCAAGTTGATGGATTAAGCCTTTTCAAAGTGCTTGTTAGAAGTGTTTGACGCGTTCTCATATCTTCCTTTAGTAAACAATTGACTCGGGTAATCGGCACTTCTTATGCATGAAGCATGCGAGATTACCTTAACATCAGTTAACAGTGAAGTTAGTTTGACACACGTCAACCACGCTTATTCGACCTCACATACGCCAGTAAAAGCGGTTCCGTCAGTCATGGTCCATGTTCTTATTGCGCCAACTACAATCTTTTAATCGATCGCGGAGCCAGAAATCCGCTTCGGAAACACCGCAGCAGCTGGAAGCTCCACCACTTACATTCTTGCACTTCGTCTACATTCCCTGTCGAAAATCAATTTTATTTGTAGAATATTTTAATTGCGATGGACCTGCTGACTTAATCGCTTACATATTTCTTCCACCATGTGCTACCTGCTAAAGTAATTTTCCATGCAAGTGTCACCTACGCATCAGCCATCGATTTCTGGCACTGGTCACGCATCCTCGGAGGCGTTCACCCGATCTTGTGGGTACAGGTTTCTTGGCCAAAATGGAAAGGGTGTGTAAGCATTCACCCCTCTAAATGTGTCTGTCCTGTTCATGCCTATCGGTCAATCGCAGACGGACCCTATTGAGCTAAAGACTTTTACAATGCGACTAAGAAGTGACTGCGCAAGAAGTCAGATCTCAGTTTTTAGCCACTCAACAAAGCAGAAGGGCAATAGTCTTCTGTTTTCTCCTCTGACGCTGTCCTATGCATAGCTGACTGTGAAAGCATCTGGTACTAGCAAGTACACTCGGCTCTATTCAGCGCTTGATAATCAGGCCATATGAAAAATCGTGCGACCACCAAAGAGACCGCACTAATACCGTACCAACTTAGCACTTAGTGGTAAAAGCTGGCAGCATTCTAAAAAAGAGTTTGGAGTTCTTGAGTAAAGAAGTGCCATTCGAATTAGCAGAGTGTATTTTGTAGGTTGGAATGTCACGGAGGACCAAATGTACCGAATCTCTATTGTGATGCACATCCATGTGTATGCTGAAAATTTCGATAACAACTGAGTGTAAGACTTAAGACTTTGAAAAGATGTGGCTGCGAGACAAGCAATAGCACTTTGTTACAGCGTTACCAACTTCTGCTTATTTGCAATCTGTATAAAAGAAGTCGCTGGTGCTAAAAGGGACTCACGCTCACCAACAACAATAGAAAGGTTGGATGCATACTCATAGGTCAATTTCTTTTACTCCCATAATCAGGCTGCTTCCTCGTCTAGCATGGAGAAACCAGACACCTCTTACCAATAATTCATCTGCAAGTATAGTTTCATCTTGTGATAGACGAACCATAACGTCTTACCTTGTCGCCATTTTGCCGTATTTGCTAATCGCATAAATTGCAGCGCAAACTTGCATATAAGTAAATACGTGCGCAGACGTATACTTATAATGGCAACATTAATATGTATACATGCACGAAAGTATATATGTGCGTATATACATATATATACGAACCTGATTCAAGCCCGCACTGAATGCATCAAAATTTTATGTCTGATGAGTAAGAGGCAGAGAAAGACGAAGCAAAACAAGTTTCGCTGTAGAATTTTGCATTTCATGGATTCGTAAAACATGATTTCCTCTTTATAAGAGCAAAACTCGACTTTCTTTGCCTTCTTATTAATCCGTTTATGGTAGTGCCTGATGCAATCAATCAAATGAAGGGGACGTCAGACGTCAGGATCATCGGTTATGGTGATCAACAAGTACTAATATTAGCGAAGCCTGAAATACCCATAACCCCTCTCTATCCGTCTCTGTTCTGGTCTCACTTCATTTTACATTTGTCAATTCCGCTCGACAGGCGGTACAATCAAGATAGTTAACTAAGGAACCGTTGTTAATGCTAAGTTCGCAGTGTGTAAATCGTCACTATGGGAGTTCTCGAGGCAGTTCTAGGTCAACATTTGAAACAATTGTTAAAAGAAAGCCTGATCGTCCGCCTGTTGGCCACCTCATTAGGAGATAATCATTGATTTATTTTGCATTTCTTTGCAATCTCCAATAAATGCTGATTGGTGCCTAAGAAACCTTGCCACCATAATTAATTAAAGGAATTCACGTGCAGAGCATTGATTGTTTGACTGCTGGCTTCCATTGCGATCACTTGATGAACCAAGTTGTCTGTGCTGGATGAGCCGGCTTTTAAGCCCGCCAGCGACCTCCGATTCCTTTCTACTTTTGGTTATGCATATTCTTTTTAGCTCTTTTGTTTCCTTTCCTCCAATAAAAAGCCTCGTGGTGTTGACAGCGGTAAATAAATCCGGCTTTAGAGGATCTCCAATCCGATTCATGTCCCTTATTACATGCTTTAGCGGTAAGGAATAAAGTGAATGTGTTACAGGTGGAAGTTTTGCTGGCATCCAGTAGAAGCCACACAACACTCGAGTCATCTAGAAAAGTTTTGTTTTGAAGAATTTCTTAACCTACATGCATAAAGACGTCAACAATGTGAGCATGCGTTAGACTCTGCCATTACGGAGCTGTGTTAGTTACTGCAATCTTATTCTAAGCTCTACATTTGGGCCGGTGTTCCAACATCTATCTGTAGACACACTAAGTGGACAGTAAAACCATCTACCTCAGAACAACCTTGACCTTCTGCGGCCGTAGATAAAACTCATTTGCAATTCTTTGACAATATGTACCTACAGTCTGAAACACAAGTATTCTAGTATTCTAGTCTTCTATTATACAACTAAAGCAATGTAAGAGTTTTCGTGAAGGGGCTTAACTCAATCCAATGTACTGCCATTTTGCACTTTTCACTCAGCTCTATGTTTGCAATTATTGCCGCCAATTGGGATTGCGAATGGGTGTGCCCCATTTATAGTGCGCTTCGGTTCTGACTCTTCTGCGCCGGTCGATCAATGGCGACAAAGTTAGTTCTTAGACCTATGGATCTACTGGGGAAATATTAAACACTATACGTGCATGTACACTAAATCAATGAACAAGTATGTGCAACTATTCGATTGATTGTTTGGACGAAACATCGCAAATGCTGCTATTAAATCCTTTGTTCAGCAAAGATGAGTTGCCTTATTTCTTGATGCTCAACTTGTAAAATTCAGGTGCAATGATATGGAATATAACTGTGTTAAATTTGCGGTAATTTGCTGCACACCATTATACTAGGCGCCTAAATCGTAGAAGCAGCATCGAATTATCGCGACAGTCTAATGCATCCTTTTGCACTACGTGTTATATTTTGATTGACTGAATAAGGGTTGTAATTGAATGCACGATTTGCTTGACAACACACTTCAATTCGGTTTTTCAGGAGTTTGAAGTACCTGCTGCACTTCGTCAAGGACAATACGGCAATAAACGTGAGCATGGTAAGGAGCGCAAATGATCAACGAAGCCTGATTCCAGTCTAAGCTTTGCAACAGATTTTGGCACATGCACATTTTGGTGAAAAAACAGCCTATGTTGCCCGATTGCTGCAATAACATTGCTTTAAATGGTACCGCGCTGCTTGGCAAGATCCATTCGGGGGCAGACTGCCCACATTGACCCACCACGACAGATTGGAGGTGTCCTCCATTGAACAGTCAACATTCTGTTGTGATGCAAGTCTAATGAACCACTGTGACACTGTAGTAATCCACTGAAATTCCTAATTAAATAGCTTAGTAGAGTGCTGACACGTCACGACGGCAGCATTGCTTGATGTTCTCAACGCAGGGATCATTCACTCGGGCGGATTCGTGGTCAAGCGAATCTGACACACGGTAATTCCAAAATGGCCAATTTTGCAGAAAGTTGCGTTTCTATAGCCAATATTTTGATTACAAAACCGGTAATGATGGCCCGACAAATGTTGGCTGAGATGAAATTTTGCTCTTCCTGGAACGGAAGCAAGAAAATCCGCACCTTAGACGTGAGCTCGTTTTCTGGTCAATTTAAAACTCGATGAGCCTCATCTACAGTTTTAATACGATGATCGCATCGCTCACTGTGAACTCAATTAAAAATAAGTAAACGAAACGCTACCTCTGCTACTGCTGGACTAACATCGCCAGTAGTCTCAGTGGCACCTTTTACGACTATTCCTATTTTGCCATATTCCGCATGTCTTTTGTGCTAATCAAGCACTTTTAAAATCACAATACTTCGCGTAATCAAAATGGTAGGAAAGACGTGTTAGTTGTGCAACAGTGGCATTTATCACAGCAGGTGTGATGCCGTCACCGTTGAAATGATTTTGCTGTAGCAAGGCGTGAGTGTGGTGCAATAATGTTAATTCCACCAGTTCACATTACACTGTTTACTGTTGAGAATGGCATTTCGATGCATTACTTGCAGTAGAGTCACGCAGGAGACGAATCATCCCTCTAATATTAACCTTGGCTGCTGCTTAACGCAGCACATCACAGCAAAACACGATTCAACACAATAGGACAGCAGTCATTACCAAAGATCTACAGTTCCTATCTCTTTAAAGATGAGCCTTTACTACTGATCTGACAAATTTGTTGAGAAAATTCATGTCTCTATTGCCACAATAAATATATTATGCGACGTATCAAAGCTACACAAGCTAAGTGGCATCATCACGCGACCTCTTGGATATTCACTTTGCGTTGTGTACACGGAATCACCGACACTCGACATTGTCGAAAAAATACGACAGATTTGTCTCAATTTCGCAGCACGGTTTGGTCAGTAATGATTGAAATGTTGACATTCACTAGATTACCGGGAATGGGAGTTTTCCGCTAAGAGTTTATGTTCACCCTTAGCCAGCATGGGGTCGCAGAGCACGTCACAGGTAAACCTGGACCAGTTAACTAAGTAGTGGGCGTTTGAGTTATAAAAGTATTCTTTACACCTCATGCGCCAACAGCTGTTTCGCGCTCCAATGTAGAAGGTGTGCTTAGGATGAAAAGCATTTGATGAAAACAGGATCCCCTTAGCGAATCAATCTCTACCTAAAGACACTGTAGGAGGAGATAAACTGCAAAGCTGCCTAATGCAAATGACGCAAAAGCTTAATATCCTTTTAGAACTGCTTGGTTTCTGCAACGCGCTAGATTAAATCAGGAAAAAAAGAAACTGTATTGTGATCCGGAAACGCACATGCATATATGAAGACCGCGCCCATCAGTATCGACAAAATTCCATCAGCGAACATTGATTGCCAAAACACTTTTCAGCGGCAGCACAGTCTTAACAAAGTACCTGTCCTTTGCAGGCTTGGAAGAAAAACTGCTAATGTGCTGCTTCTTTCGTTCAGTTGTACCCATTTCGAGCGGTAAAATGCGATGTTTGCATCCACCCGTCACCTGAGTCACCAAATACTCCATTTGAAGAACATCCTCGAATCTGCAGGAACAAATTCGAACTTAAAGGAACAATTTCAATCAAGGCAGTGGATTTATACGCTGTGCGACGATGGAGTAGGTTGCACGTCGACGCCTCAGTTGCAGAAGAATCTTTACGACCTTAGCTTAGGCTTGTTCCCATCGCCTCTACCGAAGTTACAGGAGACGACTTTTAGTTCCCCAGTGGAGGAGAAAATACTCAACTACCCCTTCGGAGGGCACTGCAGCTATATCCGCGTTCAATGAACACGAATAATTTGACCGATATGGTTAATTTAACAATTTGGAAAATGTAGCTGTCACATTTCATTTGTGAACAGACCCCAGGAAAAGGAAACACGACGAATTCATTGAGGTACAGCACAGATCACACCAACGTCTAGGTTAGAGTAGAGAGTAAGAGGGAACTTAACTTTAAATTCTGCACTTTTCCAGCAATCCCTTGGAGCACATTAGATGCAGGGTTCGGACCATTAATTGGCTTCACTGGAAGCCTAAAATGGAGCAGTTTCTTTCCTTCTTTAACTAACAGAGCTTATCTAACCAAAAAATGCCGCAACCAAAACACGCAACGTGCCGTCTATATCGACAAACAATGCACGAAACACGACCGATGACCGTGAAACTGCCAAACTTGAAGAACCACTGTTGAGCAAATATCTTTTAATCTTAAGGATTCTTACAAATATACAAAATACACCATCAAGCTACGAAAAATTGCAGCCTTTTATAGAAAACATTATACGTCATACAAACTTGGCTGCACTCATTCTAAAAATGTGCGTCAAAAAGTTACGTTCCACGTGTGAGAATTGAAGCGCTATCCTAAAGCAGACTGGTTATTTTGTTGTAAAATTAACTTAGATGACAGGGCACCAACACAGTCCTTATGAGTAGTGAAACGGTGGCCTCTGTCAACATAATTATTGCGTTTCCCGCTTGTCTCCTTCTCTTCTGCCTCAAAATTTTTTGAACATATGGGCCAGAGCTAAGGGACTTTATTGCGAACTTGGCTTGCTCGAGCTACTATCTTCCCTTTCTCCTCGGAGGAGTTATGACCAAACCATCATCACTAGGTGTGCAATGGCTACCTCTTCGTCTCTCAAAGTTCCATTTAAACAAAAGAGCATTGCGCAAACCCTTCGTCTTACTAGTCCCGTCTTTGGTGCTGTCCCTATTGAATGCCTTTCTTCCAGTCATTAAAGTTCAAACTTCATTTCCGCATCTCATCAGTAGTGCGCCTTTGCAGAGTCACAGATGCAAAATTAAGCGATTGATGGCTATAAACCTAGCAGTGTGATGTGAATAAAACATTTGGTAGGTGTTAGAACGTTTCCATGTGGCATGAACTGTTAATGTTACAAATGGCAGAAGCAAGTACGACATATTAGTAACCACACCCCAGCAATAAGTCAGCCCACTCAACGCTCACACGTGTGGACGGCATGAAAAACCAGTGCATCGTATGAAGGCTCTTAATAATATAGCCCCGCATCGGCTTCACCTAACATCATGCGGCTGTTGGTGTTAATGTTAAAAGCCTCAGGATCTGACTAATACCTTAGATTAAAACAAAAAATCAAAAAGAAAAAGCCTATGATAAGATCTCACTCAACTGTCCCATGGGGAAGTGCTTACCAAGGTACCATTCCCCTCTCCCTTTCCTCTCGCCTGCCCGCCTACCTGACGCCCACGCACACGCCGCACCCAGTTTTCCACTATGTTGGGGCCCTCTTCCAGACACAGAGTCGCGCCGCTGCCTGCCTGCCAATGCCCTGCGTGAAGGAAAAAGTCCAAACTAATGCTGTCACATGCAGCATAAAATCGTACAAGGTTGCGGGCTATCAAAAATATGTAGATGCATCGACATGAGTGTCTGTTTCGAAATGCCAATGAATGCTTCTAGTAAAGAAGTAAATGTGAAAGAATTCGGTTGCCAACTGTATGAACGGAACACATGTCGATACATATCTATCGAAAAACAGTGATCAAAAGACAGATGAAAAGCCGATTTTAAGGAATGCAATGTAGCACTTTGTTTATTTATGCTACCGGTTTTCGGTCATGGTCACAGAGGTAGTCATCTTGCCCTAGCTGCGTAGGCTGGCCGCTGGGCCATGCCAGCGGCTTATTTTACTCTGCCCGTTGAAAATATATACATTCTACCGCAGTATTCTGCCTTCTTTTGCCTCCAAGGGAGCCTCGGGACGCTACATTGGTGGCAGCAGAAAGCGAACCCGACTCTATAGGATTTTTATTCCGATCTCTACCACCTGCAGCATGTAGCTGTGCGAAGGAAGTGTATGTGCTACGGATGAGCCAAGAACATCGTCTGCCTCCGGCATCTACCCCATCTCCGTGTTCTACAAGAAAGCTATTAACAACTAAAGCGACACTAGACATGGAACACCTGGAAAGTTTTGTTTCGAAGATTACCCCTGATATACTTGCTCAAGGAGATCGGCGTTCTAACGCCCCCTACGGACATACTGATGGTCGGCAAAACCACTCATTCTGAACTTTGTTCCCAAGCCAAATGAAACTCGAATTCCAATGCACTGCCAAGAGGGATCACTGACTTTGATGTCTAGCATCGCCTCAATCGCGTCGAATGTCGGCGACTGGCATAGTTGGCTCGCGAGTGTTTCTTTCAGCACTATGTTGTGATGGCTGACGCGGGAGGTGCACCAAGGGGTGCGTCGGAGACGACGCTCAAAAGAGGAGAGGAGCAATGTAGTACTCTGTTTATTTGTACTACCGGTTTTTGGTCAGGGTCACAGGGGTGGCCATCTTACCCTAGCTGCGTAGGCTGGCCTCCAGGCTATGCCAGCGGCTTATTTCCCTCTATCCGCTGATTACATATATTCCACTCTAGTATTCTGCCCTCCTTTGCCTTCGAGGGAGCCTCGGAACGCTACATGCAACATGAATGTTGTTTGAAGAATCGAACAAAATGATATCTCAGCATTGAAAGGTAAAATTATTCGACAAAATACTTATGGCGTTCTAATCATTTTGCACATTGGATTCGCGACGAATACCACTGTTCCATTTAGAGAATAGTCCGGTCCGTCACACATAGATTCACGCAGCAAATTGACATCAAGCTCATGGAGGACCAATCCACTTTTGGTGACATTTTGGTTCGCCAGGCAATGCGAGTCTTCGCGTGTTGCGTATCCTGCATTCCGGCTGTTGGCAAAGATGGCTTACCTCAATGAGGGTTCGCCTTTGTTAAGGTTTTACAAGCCACACGATGGTAAATCGTGGCTGAATGGCTTCCATTTTAAACTTGCAGAACGAAATTTCACACGAATATTGCATATTTTAACTATGGTCCTCCATATTTTTATTCTTAGCCTTCTACTGTTTCACCATTAGTGTCGCTTTAACGCCCGTCTAACGCAACCGCACTACAAAAAATTCGTTTGCCTTAAAACGACGGAATCTTCTTTTCAGGACAGTTCCTATGTTACAATAAAATTTCATGCACAAATCCACTCAAAATCAGACAGATATATGGCAGTAAGTGAGGTTCAGCATCAGACACCTCGTTCTCCCGTGAGGGTTGTCGCCACGGTCCAGACCAAGTATGAAAAAAAACATTGGCGATGGCGGGTGGCTATGCGCATGCCGCGAATTCATGATTGACTGACTCCTCCTGAACCACGTGAGGCTTAGTCTAGGACATCGCGTCGAGTGGTGGCCAGAAGGCATATGTCGTGCCAACCCTCCCATTCTTGGTAAAGGAATGAACCACGAAATGCAATGAAAGAAGAAGCCGAAAGAACATCCCAGTTTGTTCCGATGCGAAAATACAGGGATCTCTGTGCATTGATGATTATTTCTATTGAACTACCCTACTATTTGTCAGCTCACTCTAGTATTAGTAATAGACTTTCGAACCATCACTTCTTTGGTCAGTTTAGAACCGATAAACTGCCACTTCACCTGACCGTAGTGCTTATCTATGATGACATCGCTTACGGCTGGTTAAAACGGTGTGAGATTGTGGCATTCATTTTTGTCACCGTCTAGGTATGCCTTGTTTGAGTTCGCACATCGATTGCTTCTTCGAATCTAACCACGTAGGACATACATTCAATTCAATGTATCACCTGCTAAGAGGGATGTGTGAACATAGAGTTGACATTGTGCGCTCCTTTGCATGCAAATCGCATTAAGTTGTTCCCTTAAGCCTATACCATGTCATTTTGGTGCAAATCTGAGCAGTCGCTTGCAATCATTGAACGTGTACACGTGACGTCTTTTAAACTTTTGCCTCTTTTGCGTCAGCAACTCAATTAGACAAATGGGAGTTGAGTAAAATCTACAAATATTATGCATGACGACAAGACATAGATCATAAGTTATTTGTTTTCCATCCCTGCCTAGAGCAGAGGGATCTACCACTGGTATTTCTCCTCCCTTGTCTCACGCTGCGATAGCTAACACCATCAAAGTTATTGCAGATTCCTACTTTTGCATGTCGACTATTTGCAGGATTTATGTCCTAAAGGTGAGTATTTAGCAGGTGGATTCGTAGAGCCACCTTGTTAAGGTTCCAAAAGATGGTGTAACATTTGCATCCAAATGCATTGGCATCACTACCCTGACAACAGTTGGACGTTTATACACTTCACACCACAGAACCACCAGGAGACGACGACCCATGAGTTCTCATAGCCAGCCTCATTAAAAGGAATCCGCTGCCTCAAGTAGAGCATTTTGTAGGGATATTTATCCTACGCTTACATCATTTCTGCACTAAGTGTGTGGAATCTCATTCAATACAAATGCCTTAAAATGGTTCAACCAGCACCAATATTATTTACACCCGCTTTTACTTAATTTCCTACCTGTCACAATCAATTCGGTTTACTTTTACCACTCGTTAGGTAGCATTTTAAGGTAATTTTTAGCACAAATGCAGTTGCGTGGCATTCGCTGTGCGTTGTGATTATCGCGTCTAGATGGGGCGGCAGTCGCTTATGTTACCCATCGAGCTGTATAATTCGTGAAGTTGGCTAAAGTCTGAATCTGTGAGGAGCATTACATTTGCTTCACATCTTTAAAAGCCTCGTCTAATGTAATCTTCCATTAGAAATACTTTTTACCTGATTTTCGGCTGATTTATGCAGTGATATCACAATTGTGACTACACCTTCTTTGTGTGCCCCTCAATTTTATACCAAACCATTCAGACTGAAAAAGTAATATGCTCAGTTCTATATTCTACAGTAATTGCCAACTAACTCGGCATGACTGCATATTTCATGAATCCAACCTGGGCACCGGCTCCTACTATGGTGCTAGCACGTGTCTCCTTATTCCAGGTTAGCAAAAATTAACGAAAAAATATAGAGGTTTATAGTGGTTATCGCTGGTGGTAAGGGTGATGCAGGAACAAACTAAGCTTATGCGCCTTGAACAGATGAAGTGGAAGTTAAATGCGCTGTGCTTGGGTGTTCAGACCGGAGCAAGATTCACGAACAGAGATTCCAGCTGCTACTCTGAGATGAAGCACATGATGACGACACCTTATGCATTTGAAATAAAGCAGTCTTGTTACTTCAGCTTGCTTGCTAAAATTCCTATTAGAAGAACCAAAGAAACCTGCTACAGTGACATGTGACGCAATACTTGCTAGTCTAATGGAAGCTCATTAGACTCGCTGTACTGTGTAGCCGTAAACTAAATAATAAATGAAATGGAGTGACAAGAATATAGCTAAAGGATTAGCACTTCGACTCACTCTATCCAGACTATTCGTGCCAAATGTCGGCAAAGCAGAAGAGTCTAGAGGCGACACTATAAAATGCCATCGCAACGTAAGCGCCACAACACAAGGAATGCCCTATAGAAATGACATGAGTGCATGTGCTCCCACGATGCTCCCTGCATCAAACATTCTGCATGGCACTCTGTGTAGCAAAAGTGTACACCCCAGATCCTTTTTAGATAAGATAAATTTAGGAGTGGTTTGCGTGAAACACCAAAACTATAGAGGAGGAACAGAGCACATTTGTTCACTCTAAAGTTAACGATCGCACACTCACGAACGTGTGGTTAAATGAAGGTTTCTAAGCCACATAAAGCACAGACAACACGACACTTTCCTATACTTAGCATCGTTTGGTGTAGAATCACTCCACATATTGTCAGTCATTAATGTCTGTAAAGTTGCCGCCTTTGCTACGAGCAACTAAGCCGAGCGATGTTTGTTCTATTATAATTCTCCGAATCTGGTTATAAGGAAATGTTCGCTCGCACTGCGTATTTGATGTGACGATCTGGAAACCATCTATCCACGTGAATCCCAAGTCACCATAGTTGTCTGGGTGGCGTTGAAATGCATCCTTCTTTCCTCCTACCTCATTCTAATTAACGAGGGATGATTTAAACCAGTTTTGTAAGCCTGTCTTAACCTGTCTTGACCCTCCTGAACTATAAGCGGCAATTCATATATCTTGCCGCTCTGAGTAGCAATTAAAGCATTCGTCCATTGCGTTCTCAAGCAGTTATAAGCTTAAAATGTTCAATATAATTGTAGTTTTGCAAAGCATCTGGGAGGAAAGGTACTTTCTCCCAAGTTCGGAGGCAGGTGGCATATCTAGTTCAATGGTTTCTTAAAATGCACAAATTAATGATAAAGCCAAAAGCTTAGGCAATGGATTGTTGCCAAAACACTTGCAAATTGCTTCGCAGCATGTGATGGAAGCATGTTCTTACACCAAGTCGTTATAAGCCTACAAATGCGCTCGCTGATAATACAGCAGATCGCATGCCTTCACCCTATTTAAAAGGGTTATCCTCTCACTCTCAACGTTCTTTAATGTGCATTTGGAGGCAAAGGAAATTTGCCGCAAACTCGGTCATAATGTTGGATGAATTTCCTTAAAATAGTAGAAATTTGATGCTTAAACTCCCAATTTAAGCTTCGCCCAATAGATTTGCATGGCGCCAGCACACTCAGGCAAAATTACTGTATTTAAGCAATCAAATTACAACTGTCGGTTCTTTTACACGAGTAGTTAAGCGCAAGCATTGGTCACTCTATTAATTTAGGTTGCAATAAGGAAGCGTTATTATCATTTCTTGCTCTAATGGCAAAAATACATCTTGAATGACTTCTGTGAGGTACAAGGACAGAGATCACATAACTGCGTCGCGATGTCCTCACAGTGAGCATTGTCCCTCGCGGTACATCTAATACCATGTCTGATGCCACCATGAGGTGTGCACGAGGCAACTGGTATGGAGGCTGGGCGTTTGTCATTTGCTTTCAGCATTCCTGTGCGCAGACAAAACTCCGTCTGGAAGCCTATGCTTAGGGCTTTGTGCAGATCTGATGCCGCGACCCGTTAACCTTGTTCATAAACTCAAGGCTCATTGTATTGGCTACAATTCGCTGGTCTCTCGCAAACTAGTAGCCATTTTAGCCCCTCTGTGGTGAGTATGGAACCGAATGGTGCTGGCCATGCTAAAAGCCATTTGTGTCAAGTCTAGATTATTCTGAGGTAGCAGCATGTTCCACACAGCAGGCTGCCGCACGAAAGGTCTTCAAGGCCAAAGCATTAAATATACTTTTGTTCATCTTGTCGATGTACACAGGGCAATAACACTACAGTCGTGTGGCACCTAGACATGTTCATTTGGCGTAGGGAAGAAGTTGACAGGTGAGACCTTTTAGTCACGGTCTGCAGTTTATATCATGTAGACTGACGAAACAACGGCAATCGAATATCATGCACGATGGGATTTATTTTGTTCAAGGAAATAAGATGCAAATGATTTAAGAATGGCCGCGAAACAACTCCATGAATTGGTTTTTGGCACTCGTTATCTACTGCGGAATGAATGAATATTTTATTTAAAACTCATAAGGTGGCTAATTTATTCACCAAGCCTGCATCTAAAACCGCTCTTTTGAACTTTTTCCTGGATCGCGTGCTGATAACCGAATGATGGATGACAAGTCCAACAATATGGTCAAATGTGAGCAGAGACGCACATTCGCATGATTTTTACCTCGACAACAGACAGACGTGTAATGCACCAAAACTGCAGAGCTGACCCACCTTGATGTGCTCACGTCAGTCAGCGACGCATGACCACCATATTGAGTGCTAACCCACAAACAGTTGTCAGCCGTGTCTTTTCTTGTGGATTCCTCTAATGGTCTTATGGGCTCTCACAAGCAAACAAAACGCCGACAGGAGCGGTGCCATCTACCTGATGGCGCACTTAGTAAGAATTTTAACGGTTTACAGCATATTCATACGGTGCAGTCGTCAGTGCCTCCTTAAGCATCACCTCGTGGCTGGGTTAGAGTGTTGACCATCCCAATTCAGGTCATGCAGGTGCATTGTAAATCACCAAACTTTGTTGAAAATTGCTAAAGTGCATGGAAAAACACTTGATTCAAAACGGTCTGCTCCAGCACCACTCCATCCCATCATGTGTCTTGTCTATGTCATAGTGATTTCCAGCATTTTCCACGTTGCTTTGCGATGGAGGCTACGCACAATCCACTGGTTTCTACTCCGCAACTCCGGCGCCTTCCGTTTAAAAGAAATTAACATCACATTCGTGGCAAACAAAACTTGAGAAAGGGTCTGATTAAATTTGAGGAGTATGTCTTATTAAGAGGCCAAATGAGCATCCCTTAAGATGCCGAGATAAGTCATGCTGGCGGGCAGGTTAAGTGGGTATCCATTTTTAACCAGTCGTATATATATATTCTTGTCGATTCTTTTCATCACTCGTCTTTCTTTTATTGTTCTTGTTTGTCGCTTAGGTGGTAACAAAACATTTCTTTCCTTAAACACAAATGACGGTAGCATTTTGCTTATTTAGATAGTTGTGGTAAATGTTTGTGTAGCCCTATCAATCAACCACCTACAGTGGCAGTAGACACATTCAAGTTGTCATTTTGCTGCTTTTATTGACAGGTCAAGGATCGAGTACTTGGGAATTGGATTAATTGATCAGCTGCAAGCAAATGATAAGAAAGACGTTTCGGTCAGTTTGGCATGAAGTGCCAATGTCTTATTCAAGGTGTAGAAGTTGCCAAATTAATCCCACTACTTGGTAACCAATGCGTTATTAGGCATTGATTTCGCATTTCCAAATCACAAATGTGACATTAATTATGAACAGTGCGAAGGCTTCTTTATGGGACATTGATAACACTCACACGGTCCATTTTGACGCTGGGTGGGCTATCTCCAACCTGTTGTCACTTTGTTCAATAGGTGCACGTCAAGTGGGAATCGTGGCAGTTGTTGTCACTTTATTGTTCGCTTAATTGAGGAAACACCATAATTTGCTAACGCGAAGCCTGAATTAAGTTACCCGTAATGCACTATTGCCCGTGCATCCTCATACTCCATTTATACTGTGTCCTCAGCCAACCATATAATCCATTCTTCTAAATTGGTAAAAACTCCTTTAAGCAATGAAGCAAACTAAACAGTGGTCATTGCTAGTGACTATGTCATGCGTGCTCTTAGACCATCCATTCCATCATTACTAAGCATAGCCGTTTATTGAGGGGTGGGATCGTTGACATTGTCATGCAATGATCAAATGGATGCATTTGCTTGTCTGGGCGTTTATTATTGCCTTGCAGAAGAGCAAGCCTTATCAAAGACGTGATTCAGGGGATAATTAATGCAGTGGAGAAATTGTAATCATTTGCAAGATATCAGCGATCAGTAGGTTACTAATGCGAACTGGCCAAGATGATGATTCAAAGTGCTGCCTTCATTTCACTCGAGTACGCGTCGTTGCAAGTCGGTTACTGAAATACAGTCAGTAGCTGTATACACCTAAGGCATCCAAGTCCAGGTATGGATGAAATGTTACAGGCGCTAGGTGTGATTGATTTACCATGTTCTGTGTAAAAGCATGGGGAATGGGAAGGTTTGTGGCAGCTGCTAGTACTTCTTGAACCTATTTTCTTTGAAAATAACGTGGAGATTGAGCTGAATACTTACCTGTTAATGCATTCACCTGCCAACTTTAAACTGCCCTCACAATATCCAGTTCTGCATTCTTCTGCAAACACATTATTCCTTCCTTTCCTTCTCTTGTCATACATTCTCCATATTCCGTGAAGTGATGCGCCTGACTTGGCTCATTAAAAAGGACAGTCATTTAAGCAGGGAAGGCCTTTGTCATTGGGCCACACTAAGTGCAGCCTTGTTTAGATGTTTTCGGTTGCAGAGCAGAAGTGGCGGTGCATCTGCTAACCTGTTTAATTGGAAAATGGGAATGAGAGGTGTTTGATGGATGCAAGTTAGTCTGACTGTGGCTTCTGGCAGACGCTGTACGTGCATGCCCTTCCATCACGCAGCTCTTCCTTCCCCGTGTATCGTGCCACACTCTCCTCCAGTGAAACGTATGGTCAGAAGGGTTTCGTGTTTTAGTGCATCTTTCAGGTAATTGCATCAAACTCATGCCTGCAAGGTCTGGCATTGCTGTACACTGTAAGGGATCGAGCTAGTGTGTGTGTGACTTGAACGCTGTGCTGCACTCACTGCATTGTACTGCAGGGACAACCCGGGGGGATACTGTTTGGGTGTTATACATGACAAACAATTAAGAAGATAGTAGGATATCAAACTTGCACTCGGTTACTGTCTGGCCGAAGAATAGCTCTCGAAATGTGTTATATTTGAGTGAGTTAAGTAAAATGCTCCTGCTCTGCCAGTAGATACTCGTGAGCATCCTAGTGGCCATGGAACTAAAGTGGCTCATAGAGGACTGCAAGAATTCCTAGCCGTTATCAAATCAACTCATCCATGCTGCTACCTACGCACTGCCTTCCATCGCACTAAACTCACTTGACACAGATCATTTGCAGTCTTCACCATCGGAAGAAAATGGCAACATGGCTGCTGCGAAAAAGCCTCTAAGGCCGCGGAGCGGAGGGATCCCCATATTCATACAAGGTCAGCCCATGGATATCTTTCCACAGTCATTTAGCCATTCAGATCTTGTCCGTTCGCCACCCTTTGACCGATTTCAAAGGCATCCCTTTGTGAATATCCTTCCGGTCTATTGACTAGCTCATTCCATCAACTCAGGTGACATTGTGCTTCTCTACATGACTCTGGCTTCCAACGGACGCCCTACCGCTTGGAGGGGAGGGGAGCAGAATAGCCTACACCGCCATCCCGCTAAGTCAGTGATTCAGATGCGGTGGCTGTCTCACATCTTGTAGACCTCAAACTCGAGCTATTAACATACTTACATTATGAGCTTCAAGCATTGCAACAGAACCAACTTAGTTGTCCTCACAGTGAAAATAACTTGTTGATTGCCAACTACACGTCGATTGTTGCAAATGCCAGCAAACAACCTCACGCATTCACTTTTGCCTCTGTCAAGTCAGTTAACCTCTGAGTTCCAACAATCAAGGCAGAAAGCAAACAGCATATTCTGTCATGGTATCCTTTTTTGGGGGTCATTTGATTGCGCGATGGATCCTCGTTCAACATTCCGAGGGTGTGCAAAAGAGCACCGTCTCTTCGAAAACAGTCTTTAACAGTCAAGCACACGAAACCATATCATATTGTTGCAAGACATCACAAGACCTCAAACACTCACTGTCTCATTCTCGTCCCCTTCATTTACGGCAAGTAGACAATTGTCTGACTTTGAGATTCCAAACAATTGTAGTCAGGATATGTTAACTGGCTCCGATGTGAACTAAATGGAAGTTATTCAATTACTGCAGCCGATGTATGCTGCAAACAGGAGGCGTTTGCTTGGTCAATTGCCTAGAAAGCACTCGGCTGAATAGTAGATGCAATGGAAAGTGGAGGCTGGGTAACTTGAAGTCGTCGGACCGAATGGGGTTCACTGATTAGCAGGCGTTCACAGTCGCACAAAACATGGCAAAATGACCAAGCAAATCTCACTGCCAATTTGAATGCCATTTTTACTTTGCAACGTCACTTTCCCTCCCTCGAACCCAACTCTTATTTGTCGCAAAGTGTGTGAACAAAAATATGGCTTGTGAATTTTACTTAACGTTGGTTTAAGTGAGATGCAGCTGCCTTTACATCCCACTAAACTGATGCATGGAGTAATTATTGAGATGATGAAGCTCTATTTTACTCCTCGTAGACAACGTGACCTATCTCTTCATCTTTAGACGGCTCCTGATGTAAACCCTATTAATGCACACCGCAACTGTCTCCGGCTGCTTACAAAGTGCCTATAGAGGACAGCACGCGTTGACCAGGACCTAAGTGGCTTCAATCGTCCCTCGACCACCAAGTGCTGACGTATCTTCCACGTGATGTCTACAAAGATGTCACACCTTCAATATGCTGCAATGTTCGCCAGAGAGGGTTGGAGTACGTCCTGACGAGCCATCAGATTTCATGTTGCGGCTACCGTCTGGGTCGATCAGTGTTGTCTACCGAGGCGGTGGGTGTAATCCGCTTTGCTGTTAAACGCGAGGTATTTTATGATAATGATCGAAGTTTAATTGTTATGTAAAGGGATTCGATTGGTCCCATTTATGGAGGCATTACTTTCATCGTTACAGGGAGAACATTATCCATCCTCATTCCCAACTTTCGATTGCAAGCTTTTCGTTTTGTCTCTTGTTGCAAGTATATACGTAACTCCTTGGCAAGCTTGATTTGGTTTTTGTCCTTGACTTATTGAAACGACGTATAAACAAGAAATGAGGGGCTTGAAGGACAATTTGTGAAGCCATGACATCAGTGCAGGCGCTGCTTCTTTCCATATCAAGCTTCAAGTAGTAAATATGTTTGGATGCTTTTCTTCAGCTAACTCATCACACTAGGCTGCTTACTCCCTCGATCACCTTTCCTCTCCCGTGCCTTGGTGTTCCTTTGTTTATTTATGCTAAAGACACCTCATTTGCTGCTCCGATAATGCGGTAGGCACCAGTGTTGCAGCGGAAGTGGTGCAGGCGTTTTTGCTACTCCTGCTTCACCTAATGTGTGTTACGTCAAAAGCCACTGGGATTTAAGATGCGTACTCCTTCCCGTTCATCTTTTACATTGATTTTTGCTAATGCAATTTGTGGCTTGCAACGCATTTGGCATATATCACCTCCACTACACCGTTTTACAGCACTGAAGTCAACAATTGTATATTTTAGGTTTAGAAGATGTGTCATCAGCGTAGAAATTCGGTTAACTGTTACTGACATGGTCTAGAGGCATCGTCACACAGCCAATGTACGCTGACGCTAAAATTTAATTATTTGCAAGCCACGAAGGATCACAGATTTCCTTCTTCCAATCGTTTGCGTGTCGTAGCAACTGTGCTACTGAAGCATAGCCAGTAGTAGTCCAAATCGCGCATGCATCAATAGCAACGTATGTATAAAATGCTAGTGATGGTAAGTGTGTCTGGTTTGTTATGCTGGGAATATTTGTCGCAGCTGCTAGTACATTCTGGACCTGTTTTTCTGACAAATGATGTGGAAATTGTGTTTAATTTTTACCTGTCCAACGGAACCATAATAACTTATTTGGCGCAATTAATGCTTAGCGCATTTTAAATGGCAGTTATTGAGGCAGCGGTTGAGTTTGTCACTAAACTACACTAAGTAAAGCGTTATTAAAAAGATGTCGACTCCAGGAGGGAAGTGACTGTAAGTCCACTAACCTGTTCAATTGGACAACGAGAATGGGAGGCGCTTGAGGGATGCGAGTGAGCCTCGTGGCCAACTATGGCTTCTGACAGACGCTGCACGTGTATGTGCTTTCACCACGAAGCTCTTCTTCTCTTGTGCATCA
Organism: Taenia hydatigena; assembly: GCA_036345935.2. Classification (NCBI taxonomy): domain Eukaryota; kingdom Metazoa; phylum Platyhelminthes; class Cestoda; order Cyclophyllidea; family Taeniidae; genus Taenia; species Taenia hydatigena. The sequence goes on from JADWOT020001803.1 coordinate 78,731, forward strand.
TGCCACACTCTCCTTTAGTAAATAGCATAGTCAAAGAGCCTTATGTGTAGGTTCATTATTTTAGTACTTGCACTCAATTTCATGCTTGTAAAGTCTTGAATCGCTGTACACTTTGAGGGATAGTAGGCCAGTAGTCATGCAACACTGATGCTCTGTAGCATACATTGTATTTCACTGCAACACTTTCGAATGATGGTATAACGGGGAAAGTTAGGTGAATGCTGCTGCTCTGCCATCGCAGCATTCCTTCCCTTCAGATTAAGCATAGTCACAAGTCACTCGTGAGTGAATTGCAGGGAGTTGCGGACCACTGAAAGGCATCAAAAGGCTCCGCCAAAGTAACTCAATTATATCGCTGTTTACTTGCCGGCTCTAATTATATCAAATTCACTGGACACTGTTTGGACGAATTTATCGTTACCAATGCCACTCTAAATGTCTTCTACGTCATACGCCTTTCACCTCAGTCAGAGAACACAGGGTCTACAGAATAATAAAAGACTAAAATCAACGCCAGGGTTAAGAACACTGGTGTGCCGATACGAATGAGACACCAGTGGTCCTGTCGCCATGCGGTGCTAAAGAAAGGCATTGACGTAGCGGTTTCTACCATAATTTCCAATTCCATATTTAGCCTGGCGAGGTGCGAGTGTCCATCTCTGTTTAATTCAATGGTTTCAATGTCAATATCATTCCCGTTAGACTTTGGAGAAGAAGAAGCATCATACAAAAGTGGTTAGCCTGTACTATGAACGCTACTTCCATAGAATCAGGTGCTTCTGGGTGTCGCTGAGTTCTGAACATCAAGTATTCTCGCTTGAAAGTATTCGCCTTCAATTTCGTCAGTCGATCCGTTACAAGCTCTCATATGTCCGACTATACAAGCTTCACCAACCAATGAGATTAAGAAGTCAGGTCACTCACATTTGTACGACCTAACCTCACGCCTAGAATGAGCTCGACAGATCATGTGTTCTCTTCACCATGGTTAGAAAATGGCAACTAAATGCTTACGGACGGACACCTAATAACGAGTGTGATAGAGGTCATTTTAAAACCTTTTCAAGTATTTCTCTAGTCTGCTTTGTGCGTAGATGTCTCGGCACATCGGTATAGGTCAGAGTGATATTGGAGTGGGTGCTTCAGCCCATCGACAACGCTTTACACTCATTTAGCTATTCGAATCCTGCTTGTCAATCCTCTTAGACCGATGTCAAAGGCGACTGTTTGTGAGGATCCTCCCAATCTTTTGACTAGCTCGTTCAATTGACCTAGGTGGTAGTGTGCCCATCCATACCACATTGAGCCTAAGGTTGGGGCTTTGGAATGAGGGGGATTAGCAGCACAGCCCACACCGCCATCCTTCTAAGCCGGTGAGGCAGCTGTGGTATCCAATTCGCAGCTGTTTGTAGATCACGTAGTCGACCTGTCGACGTGCTTACCTTATGCGAATCAAGCATTTGTAACAGGACCGATTCAGACGTCCTCGCAGTGACAAAAGCTTGTTACATTCCAGCTTAATGTTGTTTGTAGCAAATGTCAGCAAACAACCTGTCGCATTCACTTTTGCCTCTGTCAAGTCAGTTGACCTCGAATTTCCTACAATCGAGGTGGACAAAGGATGCCACACTTTGCAGTAGCTTCCTTTTGAGGATCACTTTATTGCGCAATGGATCTTCCTGCGGCATTCCAAAGGTGTTTACGAGAGCATCGTTTCTTCAAAAACCGGCGCGGCTAGTTAAGCACTCGGAGGCATGTCGCATTGCTGTAAGAGATCTCACGATCTCAAACCCACTGTCTCATCCTTGTCCTCTTCCTCAACTGCAAGTAGAGGCTCGTCTTGACAAAACTCTAGGCAATCTTATTCAGGATAGGTCAAATAACTCGGAAGCGCGCCAGTTTTCGCTAATATTTAAAGGTGAATTTGCAATCAAAGGTGAGTCTTTCTAGCTCACGTCGCCTCAAAAATGTCCAATCGATGCATTTGGATTATAGAACTCCTTTTGTTTTATGAAAACACAACTGTGGTCATGTTAAAGTGGTAAAAGTTTTGTCAACTTGCTAGGCGAGAGATGAATCTGCTATTATCAAGATGCACTCAGAGATTGGCTTGGTGTGGCCGAATATTTGGTTGTTTGACCCCTCTGATTCGTATCTTTTTTGGTGAGGGTCGTTAAAGTCAAACAGATGCAACAACAGAGTGGCAACCACTTTACCAGTGCTATCGGAGGCCAGGTTGCAAGCGCCTAGATAACCATTTGGAAGGGTTCGCCGTGGACTGTTCAAATTGGGCTGTTAAAAATCGGGAATATAGGCATTTTATTGTTCTTCTTAGGTGATAAAACTGTTACATAATACCTTTAACCTTCTGATACGGCTTTTCTACAAGAAATGAAGAGCAAACTGGGCTATTTACACTCTTGATCACCCATTCTCTTGTGTACTTTAGTGCCTCTTCGGTTGGTTTAGGCCGAAGACACCTCATTTGTCCCCCGGATGATACGAAAAGCATCAGCGTTGCAGCAAGAGTGGTGCAAGCATTTTAGCTGGTCATGCTTTATCCAATGTGTGTGACGTTGAATGCTACTGGAATTCGAGATGAGCTTTCTTTCTCCTCTATCTCTTACAGATATCATTTCCGCTGCACTGTTTCACGGCAATGAAGACGACTGCAGAACTTTGTTTAAACCACCGGTTTCGGCCAGAGTCACAGAGATGGCCATATTACCCCTTCCTGCGAAGGCTGGCCTCCAGGCCATGCTAGCAGCCTCATTTTACATTCTACCGTAGTATTCTGCCTTCATTTGCCTTCGAGGGAGCCTTGGGACGCTACATTGGTGGCAGCGGAAAGCGGACCCGACTCTACAGGGTTACTATCCCGATCTCTATCACCTTTGGCATGTTGCATCGGTGCGAAAGAAGTGCATGTGCTACGGATGGACCAAGAACGACGTCCGCCTCCGGTATCTACCCCATCTCCGTGTTCCATAAGAAAGCTATTAACAACTGAAGGGCCACTAGCCGTAGACCAACTAGAAAGTTTCGTTCCGACGATTACCCCCATTATACTTGCTTAAGAAGATCGGTGTGCTAACGTCTGCCTAACGTCTGAATTTTGTTCTTAAGCCAAACGAAAATCCAAGTCCAATGCACTGCCAAGAGGGATCGCTGACTTTGGTGTCAAGCATCGCCTCAATCGTGTCGAATGTTGGTGGTGGCATGGCTGGATCGTGGGTGCTTCTTGCAGCACTGACAAAGTTGCGGTCATTGACGCAGGAGGTCTACCACGGGGCGCGTGGGGGAAGACGCTCATAAGAGGAGGGGGGCAATGTAGTACTTTGTTTGTTTGAACTACCGATTTCGGCCAGGGTTACGGAGGTAGCCATATTGCCTAAGCTGCGTAGGCTGGCCTTCGGGCCATGCCAGCAGCTTATTTCCTGTTCGTTGAATATATGTATTCTACCCTAGTATTCTGCCTTCTTTCACCTTAGAGGGAGCCTTGGGACGCTACGACTACAATGGTACAAAACAAAGATAGGAAGTGTATCATCGACATGGAGAGTGGGGTTAGAGTTTACCGGCATGTTATAGAGACCTCGTTGCAAAACCCACACACACCGTCAGCCATCACGAAGCGGTTGGCGCTGAATATAAAACATTCACGAATCAATCGCGCCAACCATTAACATTCTTATGCGTTTAAAAGAGTTACCAAAATGAAACTTCGTTACTCCTTCCCAATCATTTCACTAGGTCTTGAGTTTCCTTTGGGCTTGATGACATTAATGAGGGGAGGGAATGGGTGTGTGTCGGCCATCGGTTGTACCCTTCAGTCCTTTTAAGATCGCTGACTTGAAGTCAAGGGAGGGAGATTCGTTAGAGTTGGCTGTCGAATGCCTATTCAACGTGGTCTTAATTAACCTTCCAGAAGCGACTATGCAATGCTACCTGATGGTGATTGTTTGAGGTTACTGCTGCACTCCAGTTACCTTGAAAGCGTTTACCTCGTAGGTGATTAGTGTTGACACCAGAGCTGATTTGTTACAGTTTTCGGTTTTAGCGGTGTCATCAACTCAAACGAGAAGCGTTTCATGCTTCAGCTACTGTGGTCGAATGATGGACCAGTTGAGAGAGGAAGTTAGTGTTGAGGGCTTACGAGACCTGGTCCATGCTCTGTTAGGGATTCGGTCTACCCTTCCAATGGACAGGCATCATGGAACAAATAACTGTGGTATTTGCCCTCCTTTACTGCTCATCTCTCTCTCCCGCTACTTCATTCGATAGGACCCAGTTCGGTCGACACCAATCAATGGGTGTTTTGGGTAGGAATGAAATTAATTAAAGCAGTATTGTGCTGCGTGTTGGCAATGAAATCCGCTTTTAACTGTGAGTAGTGTGATTTAGCACGTTTTAGGCTTTGATTGTAGGGTACTGATCAAGCCATTTCATCCATGCGAAGGGGGATTTCGGGAATCGAACTGACCAGTAAACCTCGGAAGTGACATAAAACATGGACCTGAATTTTATATGCACTACCTCTAACCGCTTGGAGAGGTTAAGCGTCGCCATCGCTTATGCATGTGTTACATTGACCTGCGTGGACCCTCACCTCTAAAACTGTGAAAGCGAGGCAGTACATTGCTCTGTTGCTAGAAGAGGCCGAAAAGTAAAAATGACGATGCTGAGTTGAATGGGCTCCCATGTCTCCAATAGGGTGACACAGCATCCACCTCCTTTCTTGCCTGCATAGTCACGTTTGCCTTCTGTAGCCGTGTCAACCATTAGACATTTGATTGGCTACAATCTGCTTATCGAAGTCAAGATCAGCGTGTGATGTTGAGCTGTGCCCTACACCCGACCGGAGACCTTTTCGGTTCTAATCTGAGCTATGAAGCCGGTGAAAATGAACTACAACCAAATTGCTTAACCATGGTCTCAACAAAAACAACTAACTGGTCATTCGTAATGAATGGATGGTAACATCTGCTGTAGGCACCTACCACCCAACCACAGGCTATTTTTTAATGTGCTCTACAGCTCAGAAATGAGTTAGGTTGTATTATTTCCGAATGGAATACGTACGCTTGACTTGGCGTGCCCCCATAACAATTTATTCCAGTGGCTTTCAACTTCATCCATAGATCCCCATGAGAATGCCTTTTATAAGATAAATTTCTTTATTCATTTTTGGAAGTCTAATTTATACACAATTGCTGTCATCAAAATGCCAACATCACAGCCATTAAATGAAAGACAACCAAGGTCAGTCCGCAGAAACTTCATAGAGGAGGCGAATAACTCGCATTGCCAGCTCTACATATTTCCTCATATCCTCGTTTTCACCATCCTGCTTTGGGTCCGTTTTAGCAGCAAGCTGACTTTCGAGCATCTTTGCCATTGCCTTAAATTGCTGCTTTAGCTCGGACAGCACATTGCTGTCTTCTCCTGAAGAGGCTCGCTCCAACGCTACTACTGTCTGTCGGGGCTCTTGTTGTGAATGAGCGCCCTCAGAAGATCCAAGGCTATCACTGCGACCGCTGTCCCTCGTGTCCGTTGATGGAGCGCTTCTGTCCATTTCGCGAGCCATTTGCTGTGCTACACATGCTTCATTGCCAGACACTTTTCCACCGGCCAACTTTGTTTTGTAGCGGCGGTTCTGGAACCATATCTTCACCTAACAGAAAAGTCAAAAATGTGACCATTTAAGACGACTCAATCGGTGACAATTGATCACTACACACCAATAACTGCCTATCAAGCAGGTTCATTTAACAATCTAATGCTTGACCAACCTGAGTCCCCGTCAAATTAATTCGATGTGCCAGTTCCTCACGTTCATCCGCATTTAGGTAATTTTTCTGGTTATAGCATTTGACCATCTCCTCAATTTGATGCGGGGTAAAGAGAACCCTGCGCTTGCCTTGTCTTTGTGCTTCGGATAGTGTCTGTTTTGCCTGAGGCTGTTCCGCTATTGACAGTAAAAAGAAGTTTGAATCAGGAATTGGCATGTTGGCAGCGAGCTGCTGAGGAAGAAGGTGGTTTGGCATTGAGAAAACGCTCGCTAAAAGTTGTTGAGACGCACTTGGGGTTGGGAATGGTTGCTGCACTTGTGGCTGTAGCAGCTGTTGCTGTAAACTTGACGACGTGTCGCAAAGGAAGGGGTTCGGTGTTGGGAAGGTCGGCAACGTGGTGTCAGTTTGGGGTTGTCCAAAGCTTCCACCTTTCTTTCGAGGTAAAGACAAGTCGATGCATGATGTTTGTTGTAGTACAGGCTTTGGGGTGCTAGGCGATTGAGAACCGCGTAGAGGAAGTACAGGCACTGCCTCTAGTATACCCGATTCGCCGGAAGTGGCCTCATCAATTTTCCGCCGTTTCGGTGGCAAAGGACACGGTTGGATTTGTTCGTCTTCATCGCTGTTCCGTGATAAATGCATAAGGAGGGGACTGGGTCTTGGAAATACAGAAGATTTAGTTAGAGCAGATACTGTCTCTTCCGCACTTTGTGAAGTAGGTGTTGTTTTTTGTGCTTTCTGTTGCACGGTAGATAGCAAAGCCGATAATGCGGATTGTTGAAGATCTAAGTTTGTTCCTCCCTTGGATACAACTAAGCGCTCCGCATTCGATGCACCTGTCAAGACAAAACGATTGGAATAAGAACACGTGCATCTGCATGTACCTAGTCATTGTCTTTAAATTTACTTGGGTCAAGGGCTTATTCATGTCGAGTGTGCCATTTTGAGTATGCGATTGGGTCCAGTTTGATCCCAACCCTGCTGGTCATTTGCGACGGAAAATAAGTTTATCTAAAGCTCAGCTGAATGGGAATCGGTAATAAAGGTAAAAAAAGCCAGGGATGCAAAGGTATACACACAAGGGGAGACATAAAGAGCGATAAAGCCACTTGGTAGAAAATACCGTTTGCTAGCAACGTTGCTAGAAGTTGCAGTTGCTCTGGATCCAGTAGGTCCAAAGAGCTTTTCACCGGGAAGTCAGGCATGATGGGTTCGTGGTCACTCAATTCTGCACTGTTTCTTCGACTGATTTACTTACCGTATTTATAGTCCATGAGAGCCAATAAAATCTCCAATTACAGGCGAGACCAATAGGATTCGTGAGTCTTCAGTCGTGCCGATTGCTTTGAAGGGGGGCGGGTTATGTGATTTTTTTAAACTTTGATCTGGAGGAACTGCATATTCCAACTCTTAATTTGCTTTTACTTTGGATCTTTTTGCTTTCGCCTCATCGGCTGACTGTAATTTGCGTTTTATTTTCCTGTCCTCTCAACGAATGCTCGTTGAAGCCGAAGAGAATAAAAGTTGATGGGTGGGTCATCAGCAACTGTACACATCAATGAATAGGTTGCAAAGATGTAAATTAATCGAGCTGTCATCCGAACGGGTGTAATGCATTTTTAGTTAAAATATGACGTTAAATCGAAACGGCCTTTCACGATACTAGAGTTAAGTAGGTTCTTTTATAAAACCTCCGCTGCTAAAGCCTTGGAATTTTTTGAGTGTTGAAGCTAGGTAAAGAAGGTTCTACAAGCCTGCTTTTAGCATTGCAAACATTTTACTGAAACCTATTCCAGACAATACGTGGAGGTATAAATCCTTGACAATTTGGATAGGTAACTTTGTATCTGTATGCGTTCCTCGTACAAGGTGGAAAAGGAAAATAGGGTAATTACGAATACTTTCTTGCTAAAGGAATAACAAATTTTTTGTAAGCTACACTGGGATAGAAATATATGTGACCAAGGTGGATAGCTAAACAGTGCTGGAGGAGAAACACGGCAGTAGTTGGACTATAAATTTCAATTTTAAAGGTTAAATCGCATCCAAATTTAAGGCATTTTAATAAATCTAAGGCATATTTTATTTTGTTTGTAAGGTTTTCGTGCAATAACTTTGGTTCGTTCTCACCGGATCCAATTTCCTCACTCTTAGCCAGTCACCATGGGCATCGAGCTCTGCTATGGGTGAAAAATGCTACTTTAATGACAAATTTTGCACAGAAATATTGGAAATAATCTGAGGGGACTAAAAACCAGTTGACTTGTAAATTGCCTTAATTTGGGGATGTAAACAATCGTCTCGACATAAACAGAGGCAAATGCGAAACTCTGAATGGCTTCTTTACAAATTAGAACTCATTTAAACTAAGAGTATGTTTGAATATATCATGGGATCAATTTAGGGTGGTTCCTAGATCGAACTCAAGGCCTTGCTGGTGTTTGGTCGTGGGTGTCTGGGGTAGGAGTGCTTTCTTTGTTCAATGAGGTAACTCGATGCTCGTTTCTTTGTCTAAAGCCTAAAAATACTATTAGTTTAGTTGGAAAATTCTTGAAGACAATCTCCTTGCTATGCGTCTTTAGGCTCGAAGTAACGCCATCTTGAGGAGCGGATTGAAGTAGTTGTCATCCTGGCGGCTGGGTGTATCCGGGGCTGAAGCTGTTTCCATTTGGCCGCATTTTGTGGTCATTAATGTAGTTTTTAGGTTTCATTCCTTTCAATCGTTCATTTATATGCTTCCCTGAACCACTCAATAGTTACTCCTGTTACTTCTCATCTTAAATGCGTCCAAATTCTGCTACTCGGTTCCATCTAGAGCCGCTTATTTGCAGTAATGCTGAAATCGATCTCCGAAAATACCTTCCAGAAGGTAACTTACATTGTTTTTTATAGCCTTTTTTCATAAAAATTGGCACTTTTGGCCAAATGTGTTTTCCTTGTCTCCATTTTGACCTGTCAAGGCGCTAGAGAACCGCCACCCCCAATTGTGGCACCGCAACCCCTCTCTTTCTGGATGTGGCATCTGTTATGGATGGAGTGACGGTGTGCCACAACACGATCCACCCGGCGAGTGGCTCCAGTCTAATTGTAACTTACAGACTTCTGACTCCAGTTCGAGAGGGCGGAAGCCAACACTCACATCAACCCTCCTAAGTGGTAACCCTGACACCAAACCCAAGCCCTAGCTAAATCCCAATAAAAAGAGGAACATTCCACTAAGATTAAGTAATGAGTGTATCTTCCGAATCGAGAGGCGTAACATAGACGAACAATAAAAAATGAAGTAAAGGGAAGAAGAAAGGCGAGGAGCCAACTCGAAAAAATGCAAGGCGTCGAAGTATTGCTCTCTACACCAGTTTTCTAAGTGGGAAGGCAAATGTGAATGAAAAAAAAAGGGAGTTGTTTCCAATGGTGGCATCTGAAGTTCTGGGTGTGAAGGCATCTCTCGCTGCTATTTCGCCTGCAACTACTCTTCGTACTGCTTGCGGAAACAGTTTCCGGTGGGAAGAAGTCCAGGCATCGTTGTTGATAGAGCAGTGGGCAGCTGCTCAATCGCTTTCAGAGACTCTCAGCCTCGGCTTTTTGCCCTGTCAGCAGGTTACTCGTGGACCAAATTCTGAGGGTGTTCGCTATCTTGACACGAACCTCCCGGGCCTATGGACTGAGGTCTACCTCTCTCAGCCAATGGAAGCATCAATTCTAGGCTGTTACCATTGCTGTTACGCTCCAAATGCTGAAGCCTCAAACTCAGACATTTTGCGATGAATTAGGTTCTCTAATCACGTGGCCTGCAATTCCATCAGCTTCATGCCTAGCGGACGACTAAACTCATGTCGGTCAAAGTTGCACCCCCGTGGATGGATTTGCAGTGTCATGTAATGACCCGGTCGCGTCGGGTTGGTAAGCCGGTTTTGAGCAAAAAAAATCACGTTAGACCTGGGTCACCATCTGTTACACTTACACCCCCGTAAGTGGTGCAACAGGCTTGGACAGAGTACCACGTGGCTATTACACCTGAGGTGGTAGGATGAAAAAACAAATGCGGTTGCAACCACACTTTTCAAATGACCAAAGGCCAAAAAGATCGTGGCGAATAAAGCGAAGCATGGCTAAGTTGAAATCTTGTGGACAGGCACACTGGGAAGCTTAAAAATGTCTTAAACAATCACAATCCCTTTAAACAGTAATTCAAAGGTTCAGGAAATAGCTCCTTTACTTAAATGAGTTCGCCTATGTCAATGACTACTTAAATGAAATAAAGCTACTCAATGCTGGTTGAAAAGGCTGTGGAGAGTGTACATCCACGCTGGTTACGCGAAAATAGTCTATTTTCAGTGTTGGCTACATATCGAAAAAACTAAGCCTTATAGTCAGTCCAAACACCTCAAAAAGAGTTGGAGTTCCGCCAATTTATTCACCTTTCACGCGATGGGGGTCAATGAAACAGGGTGTTAGACATGACCTACACCAGACCACTGCGCGATGCGCCAAGCTACCAGAATGCAGTATAGTTTGACCTACCTGTTTTCCATTGTGTGTAACCGATTGTACAATGGTGGCCAATTTTTTAAAGGAAATAGCTGCATCCAACAGGTGGCATGAAAAGAAGAAGTAGTTTGCATTTCCCAGCAAGGAGACAATAAAGTAGACCACAAGGTATAGGAACGACTAAATAGAAAACGAAAATGCGTGAGAATCGTCTCCTTAGCGTAGACCGATTTTGAAGTCACTCGAAACCTACATTATCCGTGAAGATGACACCCCACTTCCAAAGCAGGTATTGTAGATCCATCCTCTGAAACAACTTTGGATAGAACCAACTGTTCGAGGCCTCCTCAGAACGTCCACTCGAAGTAATTCCACTGCTACCTCCGTTGTTGTTGTCAGTCTTCATTCCAAAAAGTCGCTTTATCTGCTGTTGGTCGTACTGCTCCCGATACTTCTTGAGAACTTTCTTCTTAACGAACTTATCCCAGTACATGTGAGGAAAGCTGGGAGTGGAAAGAACTAATTTGTCCCACTGAGCTCTTAACTCCTCGTCAAAAGGCTGTTCAGCTATCCAGATGCCTTCGAATTCGAGCATTCGAGATATTTCCTTCTCCCGTTTGAATATAACGAGGGGAACCTAGCAGCATAGCGAGAGATCCATTAAGGCTTAGGAAAGCAGTTGGGAATGCGACTGTTGGATGACTCACCTTCAAAAAGTAGTAAGCAACAAGCATGCCCATGGAGAGGATCGAGTGAGCAATAGCGAGTATCTTCAGCAATGGGCCCAAATACGAGGCCGATTCGGCTAACGTAATCCACTCCTCTTCCTCCTCCAGTCCGACGTCGATTTCTGTGTCTTGGAGGGAGTCCGCGATGCTGGAGACGGTGTCAGTGATCGGTGTGACAAAGGAGACGCCAAATGCGGCCTCCTCTACCGCCCCTTTGGCACCTGATCCTCGTTTTTCAATCTAGTGGTAGAAACCCTAGGTCAGTTAGTAGAACTTGGAACAAGAATGGCATTTAGTGTGGAAAAGGGAACCGCAATTTACCCTGTAGAAAAGAAGGCGGAAGTTGATCATAAAGGCGAGGATGAGAGCACCTAATTTGAACCGATAAAAGTTGCGCGCAAAAATCGAGATGAGGAACGTGGAGGTTGGAATGGGCTTCTGTTCCACGACCGTGGGCTCCTCCACGCTTTCACGCTCCAGTGTTTGAGGACTTGGTCCTACAGTCAAGGCAAGTGGTACGCACAATTCATGGGTAATGACAAGCACATGCCTTTAGTTGTCTACTGGTTAAAATTAAGAGAGAATTTAGCTCTGTGACATAAACAGGATAAGAATGAGTTCTACAACTCAAATGAATGGCACACACAATTCCAGCCTTAAAGCACTACTGAAAGGAAATCAGAAGCAAGACATCTCTTTTGATAGTTGTGTGAATCTACGGTCTTGTCGGATAGCCAATGATAACGAAACTCCACAAAAAGGCGAAAATTGCATTGCTGTGCCTATCTGTAGCCTACTACTGAAATTGCTAATAAGTATGCTGATAAAATTAAGATTGTCAAGAGATTGAAAGAGCCGTCCGCCCTGACTCGAACGCAGACATGAGTACATGCGATGATTCCAAATTGTGAGGTTAGCAAAAGTTACCTTCATACAGCAGGAAATCTGACTGAGTGAGAGACACTTAGCGAATGCCACTTTTAGATGCACCTATTCAGCATCCTCTTACAACTGCAGAAAATACGTAGAAGATGCAAATGAGCGTACTCATATTTTGGGTTTTCTTGCTGACTGGAGCGGTATCCTTCTGTCCAGCGGTGTTTGGACGACTAACGGTCGGAGCGGGTGACCTCGTCGAGGTGGTTCCCGTGAAGGCCTCCACTTATGAGGAGTCCACACGTTCCAGTAGCAGTTGTTCCTCCTCTGACAAAAGCCAGCGTTCCTTTTCCCTAATAAATTCACGAAAAAATTCATTGATTGTGCAAGGAAATATTTTCAGGACCCCTGGAGCGACTAAAAACTTCTACTCCGGATTGGAGTTTGCAGAGGGCGGTCGTTTTTGAAACTCAGGTAACGAATGAAAATGGAATGAGGTAGATAGGATATTCCTTTAGTAATGTTTTTAAAAAATCTTCAAAGTAAATGGATGGCTTGAAGAAGATAATTGACAAAGTGGGAAAAGAAGATTGACAAAAACATGGATTCCCAGCGGAGAGGGGACATAAAACTCCTAAACCCTAAATAAAAAGCGAGTTCAGACACAAAAAATCCTAAAAACCTTTTCAGAAGTTGACATGCGGTGAGTGGATTCGAGAAACGCACAGGGAATGAATACTTTCGGAATAGAATCGTAAATGTAAAAAGATAGATTGCAAGAAGCAACTGGAGATGAATGATGGGACCGATACCGAAACCTCCAGATCTCCCAAGGCGATAAACAACAATGGAAGGATGTTGGATGAACAAGTGCTATAAGTGATGAAATAATAAAAACGATTGAATTTGCCTTCGAAAATGCAACAAATCTCATAAAAATGGAGTAAAAAGTGGAGATCTGGATGTTGGAGAAGGCCTAGTTGTCAGCTATGCTGGAAAAGGTGCTAATTTCCTTCATCATATTTTTAAAACACTCAGAGGAAAAATCAATCAGTCACGGATTTTTAAATGATTTTTTTGTTGCTAAGGTCTCAGGAAAATAACATTCGCCACAAAGGTAGAATAAGGACCTTGATTCGTGGAAATAAAAGCCTCGGTGTAAAAAAATTCCCGATTCTATATTTAATTTTTCGAATCTAAAGATGGCATAATTAATGCGAGAATTATTTTCTAGACCAGCTTGATAGAGTTTTAAAATATATTTGCTGAATAGAAATCAATTAGATAAGCAAAAAATGCGCATTAAATTGCGCTCCACAGAATCAAATCCATTTAGAAAAATTAAAAACAATCAGAGAAAATTATCAGTGATACACAAATTTTTTCGGAAATGTTTTTCCCTGCTGCCAAGACCCCGGAACTATAGATCCGTCTCCAACGTAAGCTAACGACAATGACTTTGAAAAATAAATACTTTAGCGAAAAAAATTCACAATTATGCATTTAATGCATAAAATCCAAAAATACTTTAATTAATGCCAGAACATTTTGCTGGTATAGCTCCTCAGGGTCTTAAATAATTATTTACTGAACAATAATTTAATCCACTGAATACAACTTGACTAGATAATCAAGTAAAAATACGTAAGTACTAAGTAGCACCCTACGACCCACAAACTATTCAAATTCATTTTTAAAAATTAATTTGGTCGACTCTTCACTCCTTTTTCATCATTTAATCCGGGCCAGTTAATAGCATTTGACTTTTGTGGTTAGTACCACAAAGCCGAAAGCACAAAAAAATTTCCAGAACTTGGATCTCTTAACGGTTTAGGCGAAAAAAACCCGAAAGTCAGCAAGAAATCGATGAAATTTGTGGCTAGGCGAAACGTGGTACCAAAAGATGCTTAGCCATAGGGTCGTTGGGTCGCAAAAAGTGACGTACAAGAAAAAACGACAAATGCATTGATATAAAATTATTTTTGCAAAAGAGCATCATTCGTAGTCTTGACAAAGTGAAAAAAAACAAGTGGAAATTTATTTTTGAATAAGATTGTTAAAATTGCCTACCTGAAGAATGCTTGCAAGATCCGTGGGTTTCTGCTCCTCTTCATTGGCGGTCCCAAGGTCAGGTGGTTTTGCTTCTTCCTCATTCAGCGTTACCTCCATTTTGCCTCCAGCCATCCGCATTGCATTGAACATCATCGCTGTTTGGTTCCGTCTGGCACTAAGCGGTACTGCTGAATTCATAGACTGCACTGTTGGTGGTGGCGGTGGTGGTGCTTTAAAGCTTTTTGAGGGTTTTTCAGTTGGATCTGACGTCAACGCGACCACAAAACGACCCACAACGGTGATAACTCCCTTCACCAAACGCACAGCCTCGATCATGAGACCGATTATGAGACCTAGGAAATCTGTAATGACATCCACAAATGACATTTGTCGAAGACTGCACCAGTACTTCCATAAATAGTGGGGGCTGAGGAAGGAGATGGGGGTGCCAAGGAATGCAAAAACGGAGGAGAGTCGAGTGGCCTCAAGGAGGTTACGAACAGCTACGACCTAAAGTGGACGATAAAACAAAGTGAGGCTAGGTTTTGCGCCAGTCACCGCTTGTCGTTGGAGCCGCAAATCCAATATATTGATTGTCCGTCAAAGGGTCATGGGAAATTGCTGAGCACTTTGGTGGGAAAATATGATTTCATCGATTTTTTTTCCTTCGAGCACTCAAAGCCTTGATGTTTTGGAACTCATCTTGCAGTTCAGATTTCCTTGTTCAATAATGATGTCATTTGTCTTTTACGGAATAAGGCAACTCTGAGGTAGTCATAGTTGTCATAACGCTAAAAGAACAACAATCGACGAAATCGGTGATAATTCAGGACTGTTACGTTTGGAAGAACCTACCCGACTGATCTGTAAGTTCTCGTCATCCCCACTAATGCCCTGAGCATGTTGCATTTCGAAGATTGTGTCCTCGGCAAAATTGACGAAGCACTCAAGCTGCTCCTTATTACCACTCTCACCCACTACCGACTGAAGGAAGGTGTGTTTGGACTCCTTGATTTGAGGCTTTTCCCACTGGTCGATGTTCTCCTGGCGAACCTCAAAGTAGACGCGTTCTATGCGGCCCTCCCTGTTGCCTTCTGTAGAGGATGAGAAAAGGAGGAATGAGAGACCTTTAAAATCCAAGAGAGGACCAACGCCGCATTAATATCTGCGGTGATACTTACCGTATATCACCAGGGATGTGTTCAGAGAGGTTTGTCAGTGGCAGCGCTACATTAAAACCGATGTCACGAGCCGGATTGTAGAAGCGTTCCGTGAACTCCTGGAAGTCAATTTTTTCATCCAAATTGGCGTCCACACAGCCCATTATGTAGGTGATTTCTTCTCTACACACAGCAAAGAATAAGTAATCGAAAATCGGTAAGGGGATTATCAAAATGACATTTAAAGACGCAGAACTCACTCATTCAACGACTTTTGTTGTTCCAAGGCAGTTCGGAACTCTCGATGCGGAATCCATCCGTCTTTATTCACGTCAAAAGCCTTTGGGAGGGAAAAGGAAAAAAACAATGTGGTTTCAAGGGCGATAAAGGTGTCAACCTCCAGGACGTAACGTTGGGTAGAACTCACCAAAAAGGCATCGGAATTCGTAATTTCCTTCATCCTCAAAAAGATGTCGAAGAAGGTCAAAGTGAGCTTAAAAACAGAAAGGGAGTGAGAATCAGAAACTGATCCATCATTTTGGAGACGCTCGTTGGCCACAACATACTACTGATGAATTCACAGCATTCGGCACAATGATGGGAACCCAGGCCGAAAAATTGGACATTCACCTCACCGTAATGATAACGGTAATGCAAGTGACATAGTACCCTCGTCCTACTAAAATCTACGAATGCATTACTCGTGGCGGGATTCAAAGCCTTCTGACTGCTTCAGGGCTGGTTTTTAAGGCATCCGACTACCCAGAAAAGGTACTTTGAAAGACTACATGGACTCTTCACTCTATCAAGGCTAGTGTGATCGCTTCTTTTTCTTGCCTCCTAGGTTAACGATTCCACAACCTTTTCGTATGAATAAGCAATACCCAAAGATGTGGTTTCTCTCCATGGCACAATACGTGAGAACTGGAGGAGATCAAAACAGAAGACGGAACTGAGGAAGGACAGGCCTTCATGCAGTCTTCAGCACCACTTGTTTGCCAAATTCCCTCGATTGTTTTCTATCCACTGCATAAACACCTCTCTCCTTCAAAAGATGTCACTCACTTCAACATTTGCCGAGGACTCGGCAAGTGTATCAACCATCTGACGTCCAATAGATCCATTCACAACATTGCCCTCCAGCATGGAGAGGAGCATAATCATCATCTCGGTCTGGAGGTTAAGGAATTCATGTAGAAGATCCAGCTGTTCAGGATCCTTGCTCAACTTGTCCTGCATGTGAGCGAAGAGGTAGAAGAAGCCGGAGATAGCATCCCAAAACCGACTGTTGGCCAACGCGTGTTGATTGCCTTGACAGGGACCATGAAACAAGATTGTGGTGAATGCCAGACGACAAGAAGTAAAGCCAGTTTGATATTTTACAACGAGGACGTAGTATTGTCAGTTGCTTTACCTAAAAAAAACACATGAGAGGCTCATATCACTCACCTGAATGTATTCTGTGAGCGTGCGGAAGAGTTGTTTGCCAATTTTGATGGCCTTGATGAAGTTTGTACCACCCGACTCATCGATGACGGGCTTGTTGGAGAAGTGCCAATAGAAATCCATGATGGACTCCTGTAGACGTAACAGATAGTCCACCGTGCTAATGATCAGATTCACCGATGTCGTATTGCTTGACTGGATGCGCAAATAGTCCTGGAAGGCTGTGGAGAGAAAAATAATTGGAGGCTCTGCAGTTGTTTTTTTCAACACCTTCCAATCTTTTGCGTACACCTCTACAGTTTGCCCCAATCTCATTATAAGAATTTTACCAACACCATCTTCCATGCCGATTGTCATCACCATCCACTTCTGAGTGCTGATTACCTGAGTTGTGACCTTCGCACATGAGTTGGAGAAGTAGGAAGATCTTGCAAGTAAAGTGTGCATCGTAGAGATTCGTTATACCCTCCATGTCTGACAAACCCACTGCCAGCCCTTCAGCCTTTCGACACCTGTAGAAGAGCGGCGATATTACGAATTTGATTTATCTCACTCGGTCGAAGTGAGAGTAAAGGCTGACCTTTCAAACGTGTCAAGATCCAACACCGAGCAGTTCTGCATGAGTCCAGCTAAGCTCGTAAAGAAGCCTGTGAGACGTTTCTCCGCCAAGTAGGCAAGCAATCGATTCTGCACCGAAACATTCCCCTCCAAGAGAATAGCTATGCCCAACTCCACGGAGGCTGTCGCCACCGGTGTAGCTTCGCCTAAAATGTAGCCAATTCATCGTTATTCAATGGATGCCAACAAATCGGTTTTATCAAGTAAAATTATTCCACCTTTGGAGGCGGCAAGTTCAAGGAGAACCATTTCTGCAGCACCACGATCGGAGAGGCGATTTTGTTCGAAGAGAAGACGCTGCTTCTGCTCTTCCTGTTCCTGAGATGTGGGTCCCTCCTCTCCTTCGCCGTCTTCTGCTGAGCCCTCGTCACTCCCACCACCGCCACTACCGCCACCACTTTCATCGTCCTCGTCCTTGCCCGAACAGCTCTGAAAGCAAAGAAGGTGGAAGTGTCAGGTAAGTTTAGGAGAAAACAGTTGGCTTTTCCAACTAAATTTTCCTGTCTTTTTCATGGTCTCGCAATCAATTCATTAAAAGTACGCATACTTTGGCCATGATGCGCGCGAACGCTAGGTAGAGTGGATCGTCAGGCGCCTGGTCCATGGCAGTTCGGCAGAGCGCAGTGAGGAGTTGACGCAGAGGGTCGGGAGTGGCGCAGTAGTCTGTCGCAAACACCGAATGCTCACCTTCTTCTGTCGGTGCTGCACTATCCTCCACTTGTTCGTTAGTCGCAGAGGCAGAGGATGAGGTAATTGGACCGCCTCCACCACCACCAGCACCACCGCTATCGGTTCCACCCCCACCCGAGAGGGAGATGTTGTCTATTGTGATCACAAATAATTGCTACTTAGACTACTACAGTGATTTGGTACTATCCGAATCTGGACGACAAGTCAACCCACCTTCGTCAGAGGAGTCGGAGTACATAGAGGTCTCCATGATAGATCTCTCGATGATCGGCACATTCCCATTATCGCCACTTCCACCGCCACCACTGCTGGAATTTGACGACGCGGCATCAGCAGCACCACCTCCAGCATCACCAGAATGACCCGAAGGGGCCATTCCAGCAATGGGAGTAGCGACTGGAGCGTTGGCAGCAGATAGAGTTTTATCCTCCGGTGGGGCTCCCGTAATCTCCTCAATCAACTGAACTCCCAGTGACTGTTCATAACTCAACCACCCATCATGGTAGGCCATAAGGAAGTGATTTTTGGCACGGTAGCGTGGCAGAGTATAAAATGGTTGCATTTGGAAACATGCCATCACTGCACACTTGCGCTGTGTTGAAATGAGCTTCTTCCAGACACCTCGGTTCAGGATTGTTGGAACGGCATGCTGGTTAAAAAGGAAATAGGTCGAAAGATGAGTTGTTTCGGAGCGCGTGGCCACAAAAGCTGCCCAAACACACTACTAAAGCTAACAAAACGGATATCTGATGCTATACGTGGCGGCTATTAAGAAGAGTAGATCCGTAAGACATTCAAATCAGTTCTAGGTTAGAAAGTTACTGACTTTTCAAGCTCCAAAGTGAGAGGTGTTGAAGTCTTCCACAGTCCTGATGAAAAGTCGTGCGTTTTATCATCTAATTTAAAACCGTTAATCAGAAAAATAAGTGAGAACTATTACGACTCAGCTTGAAATTCCGTAGTTGACAACCAGACCTATAGACTATAAGCGGATGGACAGATGGATAGATACGAAATGGATGGATAGCTGAGTAAGTACCGGGAGATAAAGTGGTAGGTAGAAGATTTCGGGATAGTTGGAAGAATCCGAGATAAGCGAATTCTAGGCAGACCCACTGACTTGGCAGTTATGAAAGCAACCATGGTGAACGAAGGCATAAGTTAGAGGCTTCAAATAAATGGGTCCAAGATGACTAGGTGGATGGAATCACAGTGAATGGATAGATCCAGGAGGAGCGAACTTATCGAAGCACACTTTACTGGATCCACCCAAGATGGACAATCGGATCTGGAATAGGGTCAAGGAGCAACACCATTGAATTCTGGAGAACCCCTTGCCAGATAAAAGCTAGCATTCCGATGCAGGACCACCATATTGTTCGCCACCTCGTAATGGTATTTTGAGACGGGGAACACCTAATCCAGGTGGCCCATCATCAACTTGACGAGTCAGCTCCGCACTATTGGCTACTTACGCTGACGAGGTAGAGCGCATGCATCACCTTGGGCAAGGTCGTTATGCGATTGATGATCTCTTCTTTCGCGGGTACACTCAGGGCGTTGTGACATCCGGTCAGAGCGATCATTCGATCTATCTTCCGGTATAGTAGCTTCTGCCATCGATACGTCTTCGTTTCCGACTAAAAGCATTCAACACTTAACAGGATGGAATAGAAAAAGCCCCACTTTAGCACACCCTAATAACACTCACTTCAACGTCCTTGTCTAGAGCGTAGCGAAGGTACTTAATAATGTCAACTTCAACTTCATGCCGAAAATAGACAAGATAATCAAGTCGGTGACCAATTCGTCCAATCAACTGCGAGGCCGTCTAGCGAAAACAGCTTTAGCCAATTGAAATGCAGCTAGGGGAGGGGAAGGGGAGAGGACACAAGAACACGCAAAATAGCCAATTAGGAGACTGTAAAACAAAAATCTAACTCGACCATGCAAATATGGTTACTGCCAGCACCAGTCACTATGCCACCTGTCGATGGGACTCAGCAAAATACGTGCTCTTTTCGCCTTTGACTTCGGTATGCTGAGCGGATAGTAGTAAGTAGTATATACGCGGGAACAAATAGACTGATGAAACGGAGGAAGCAAGTGATTGAAATGGAATAGAAGTAGAAACGAGTGCCAAGCAAAGGTAGCAGAATTACCAGCGCGTTTAGTCTCTATGCATGAGCAAGCGTAAACAAAGGCGAAATGAATAAGCCCCGAATGGAGAATAGTGCGATCCACTAGCAGGTAATTCAACCATGAAGACGTAAAATCTTACTTAAAAGTAAGTAATAATGACTTGGGGAGAAAGGTAAGCTGAACCTTTAGGAATATCCGCTTAGCTCTTTTGGACCAGTTCCTGCTGTCTGCCACGGGGAACGCGTAGACCTAAGAAAGAGATAAAAGAGAGCAATGGAAAGGTGGGGGATGCGTACCTGTGTAGCTAAGATGCGTACATCAACTCACCAATCGGAAGGACACGCTTTATTGAAGATACCATTGGGCTGGCATTACTCTTTTTTTGGTCTTATTCCTGCCAAGAAGTAGACGAGAATCGAGGTTAAGGAGAATAGTTCCCAATTCATCAGACAAGTGCCAAACAACCCGTTAGTCAGATCTGACCAAATCTAGTGTAATGGTGAGAGAGGGTGCGAGGCACAACATTACTAAAAATCCTGCCCCTTCCTGCAGTCGACATTGTTAGTGCTACTGTGTCCAACTCATGAATTCCAACGAATGTCCCCTCCTCTCGTTTAAAGTTCTGTCAAATATAGTGGAAGGCGAAGGATTGATGAGCAATTTAGGCCACAGTGATGGTTGTAATCTTGCATACCGGAGAGCCATCTCAAATAAAGAAGAGATTGGTAG
Organism: Taenia hydatigena; assembly: GCA_036345935.2. Taxonomy (NCBI): domain Eukaryota; kingdom Metazoa; phylum Platyhelminthes; class Cestoda; order Cyclophyllidea; family Taeniidae; genus Taenia; species Taenia hydatigena. The sequence goes on from JADWOT020001803.1 coordinate 99,452, forward strand.
CAGCGGTATCGGTCGACGAAGCTTATGAGAAAGGGATACAGCGCAAGCGTATTGTGCACCAGCAACTAGCAGGCAGCGGTCAAATCGCTCTCTTTGTCTGTCTCACTGCCTACATTGTGATATTTGGGATAGCGTTTTGATCAGCTTATGAGGATAAATTAAAACACTATTTTTAGGGCAATCTTTGACCCAGACGCCTTTCCCAACTTTGCATTGCGAAAGTCCGATCCATGAAACGCTCTGAGACGGGTAGGAAGTACTTCGCAAGCATGTCGACAGTTGCGTTGCCAACAATGGGCTGTATTCGTACTTTAAAAAAGGCATCAAAAAGGACGTGATGGAAGACAGCGATACTATTGACTTTGGTGACATGTTGTCAATCGGAAATGACACCTTTTTATTTCTAGGAGCTAAAACTTGGAACATCAATGGTTCCCAAAAGCCCAACTGCGTTGTATTAGTGCCAGAGAAAGAGCCGAGGGCTAATGGTCATCCAGACTCCTCAGTTACCACAACCACGCTTATTACCTTCTAGCCCTTCTGTGCTTGGACGCCACCAATGGAACACACATGGAATTGTAAGCGGGAACATTTGCCGTGCTGATGTACATGAGGTGGGAAAGTAAATTTAAGGAGTCTAGCCACTGTAACATACTTGCATTGCCATTGTCAATATCACTGTGGATCAGCTGCAACACCGGTCCTGAAAAAGGCTCATCAGATCCGCTGTCACCATAGTGATTGGACCGGTGGCCGCGTTCCATCCCTTCTCCTCAGCGTCGTCGTCATTATCATTATTGTCTCCACCACCGTCGCCGCTGTCACCTGCACTGCCACCAACGCTTCCGAACTCAAGCAGTCCTTCATCGTCAGAATCCAGAGTGGCCAGATACTTCTCATTTTCGGGGAAGAAGAAGGCCGCCTTTGAACCTGGTCGACGACTTGTGTATTGTCGCTGAGCGAGGTTTTTAAGCCACCAGACCAGCAGGTGTGAGCGCAGCGTTTAAAAGGTAACTTTAGTGAGATGGGGCCACTGAGTGCCGCTGGAACCGGCTTTGGCTAGGTGGACGATGTCATCAATAATGTTATGGAGAGAGGGCAAGTTCTTGCCAATCTTTTGAAGCAGGTCTAGAAGGCAGAAGTGGTGTCAGAGGGTGAAACGTGCTGTTTAACCCTTGGAGGCGTCATTTTCCTTTACGCTGCCTGCGGCCACTTGATAATTTTGACAGGTTTGTTAAAAAATCAGTAATTCCCATTTTTGACTTCTATGCATACTTAAGGCAAACTTACCTCTAGTTTAGGAGTAGTTGGTCTCCTCTGTATTGGAAGCATTTGATCTTGGATTGTAAGCACTTTATTCAGGCTCAAGAAAAGCCACCGGGAAACAGATGGTCAGCGCAGCCAGACACTCACCCAGAATTGGTCGGTGTCTACAAGGGGGTACGCAAAACTCATCCATTAACTTTAGTTCAGCAGTAACAATATTATGCGCGGTTAAAACGGCTTTCTCACCGATTTAGCTCCTCCATCACTTCGGGCGTGCTTTCGACCAGTCGTTCCCAGCACGTAGAGAGCATTGAGAATACGGTGGCAAGTGACCTGTAGATGCCCCAAAAACAGGTCCTTTCCAACTCCTGTCTTGCTAATGTGCTCATGCATATTCTTCAGCGTTAGCGGGAGGATCATGTGGAAGTAGTCGATGTTTCAGGCCCCACGTCGAATAGTGCCCTAACAAGGCAGAACAGTGAATTCGAAGCAAGTGCACAGAGAGGCTATCTACTTGTTGATTTGTTAACTCACCTTGATATGAGAGTAACTTCCAGAGTTGCGATTTCGGATGATGAGACTCAAGTCATCCGCACAGAAGGAGAAGGATGGCATGAGACGGACTCGAACAAAGTCCTCTGCATAACCGATCTTCACAATGGCTTTGATATCGCGGTATTCGATGAGGCATTTGAGAGAGAAGACGGCCACATTGACGTCGGCACCAAAAAAACCAAGTCTTCAGGCGCAAGAGAGTGAAGAGCTTGGTGAATGGGAATGGCTAGTTGAACTGGGTTGTTTTTAGTCAGTTTGGATAATTACATGCTCTTGTTCTATTCAAGACCTTCACAGATCGGTTTCAAGTCAAAACTCACATCGCGGTCATCTTTTCCCCTAAATCGATGACGTAGGACTTGTGAATGTAGAAGCACTCCAGCAGAGGCAGAACGACCTTTACGAGGAGTTTCATTTCCTCGTTGGTTTACGTAAGGTTTTGGTGCCGACTGAACATGCGACTCGGCTTGTCCTCATGAACCGTTGACATGGCGCCCTCCAAATGATCCAACAGCTTCGACAACAGACATTAGGCGAATCGGCTTGAAGGATGACCTACACAAGAGCAAACAAATGCCAACGATTCTCGTGCAAAGGATGGAGATTGTAGTAATAGTCATCTATGGCAACAAAAATTAGTAAATTATAATTCCAGGAGACCCTTCTTAGGGTGGCAGCCTGCCTCGCGTCGGTGTCTCGCCCCTGCACTCACCTTCGATCTGTTCACCAGCGAATTATTTGACTGCATTTGGCACGGTAGTTGTCGTCGTCGCCGCCACCGCACCAGCTTTAGTGGCGTCCACCTGCTGATTGGTTGGTTTGCTAGAGAGACGATAGCCCCAGTGCTGGAGGTAGAGAATCAATTCTCGAGTTAAGTGGCGGCAGCGTTTGCGCTCACGATTTGTCAGATTGTCATAAGGCACCAAAAGTTGATGATTGCCACCACCTAGGAGGAAGGAAAGACGGAAAGACAGTGATTGTATTTACCTTCACATCCATAATTAATCCTTTTCACCAAACAATATAGGCAATAAAAATTCACGAGTTTCCTCAGGTTTTTCCATGTTCTGCTTTGTCCAGATCTGATGAACATTGTCAGCCAGCCGTTCGGCCACGCCAATTAATTCTCGAGCCACATTAACCCCGTGAAGGTCTTTCGGGGCCGCAATTTATCTATGGGGACTTCTAGTTTTTAAAATGAAATAAAACTTGCAGAATTTTCTATTTTGATTAATAAAAGAAGCTCTGGTATACCAAATGCGTGACAAAATAGTGATCCGGTAGGTACAATTTGACAAAGAGCCACTTGTCCTACTAACATGGGACAGTATCAGTTAAGTAGTGTTATCCTACTTAGAATGAATTAAGTAGATTGGGAAACTAGGTGATTACGACTACGCCTGGGAGCACTGCGGGTTTACGGTAGGGCATGATCACTCAAGATCATTTAATTTGATCAAATCTCTACAAAACTTAGTAGTGAGTTGGAATAAATCCTCACATTATGGATGAACTGTCTTCGACTAAGACTCAGTCCAGTTCCATCGTCCTCGTGGCATACTTCCGAAGGGCCGATAGTCCACACAAGAGCGAGCATTTGCAAGCAGAGTCTCTATCACGGTCTGGATTTAGCGCATTTAATCCTAAAGATAGATAAGGACGTGTAAAAATGTCATCATCTCGCCCAGTCGGAGAGTGAATAAGGTCTCAACCCATGGGCGCGGGCAGAATTTGAAGAGCAAAATTCGACAGGTACACAGACTGATGGAAGCTCATATTGGCAGATGGATGAGTGAACGAGATGGCTAAACAGATAGCCAGTTGGCCAGTACTTACAGAAATAGGTGGACAACCATTTAATACTTCTCAGGAATGAATGGATGGAAGGGTATAGAAGGGGGGGTGTTAGGTCTAAGCTGAATAGATAGATCGGTGGATTATGTTGAGTGACTGGTTGATGAAGAGATGTCTATGTACAAGTACTTGGATTTTATGAGATCGAAATGGACCTGGGATGAAGAGGTGGGGGGATGGAAGACAAATGGGAAAGACAGTCGAATGGGCGTAGGGGGTCAGTAAGGAACCTACTTGTTAGGATAGCGAACGATAAGACCGTATGCTAGGATGGGTGCGCCACGTCTCGTCTAGTGTCAATCCGTAGACATAGCCCTAATCCATAAACACTTGCGCTTAGGTGTCGTGTTAGTGCTTGGCGAATTGTTCAATCAAAATTCTCAAGGCCGCAAGCAGCTTGATTGAAAATGCATCCAACCAATCACGACACAAGAAGTGTCTCCATGTCATTGGTCAGATGGCATAAAGCCATCTGAGGTGCAGGAGAAGTGAGGTATAGTTTTTGCGCGATATTAGATTGATAAACCCAAAACTCTACTTGTTTCAGGGGTTTTATGTTTGTAGTGAAAAAAAAATCACCAATGCGCTGAATTTGGCGCCATTTTTACCAATGGTCTATGCTCTGTGCTTCGGCAAATCTGCCGCTGGAACATTAACTAGGGCTTTGGAATTCTGAGAGTAGAGAAGACCTCATATAAGCACCCACCTTATCAGTGCTAATAGGCACCGGCACGAAGACGTCTTGTGAGGGCAGCGGAGACACTAAAGGCCCAAAAATATTTACCTACCCAACCGACCAAAGGCGAAGACCGGTTCAAGAATCGCAATCTTTGCGGGAGCTACAACGCATCTATGATAAAAGCATAGTCGGCTGGAGGTCCATGCTACAGTTAACCATGTGTACCACCCAAAAAATCGGGTGCTAGCCCAGGCCGTCACACTAACGCAGGGAAAGAAGAGGCTCGTCGTATTGAAATCATTGGAGGTGAATAGACGATTATCTTCACCGGCGAAGGAGTAATTTCATTGAGCAGATGCTCGAAAAGTCTGACTGACACCCCACCTGCTAATTAAGTGGTTTTTGGTAGGCTTCCACTTCCACCACTGGTAGTCGCGATTTAAAATTTATTTTTTTGCCACTACTTTGTTGCCGAAGTGGAGACAGATTTGCAACCATGGAATGACCCAAAATATAATGATAGTTCCTGTGCGAGGTGCGAGATTAGTGTCAGAAATGTTGCATGGTCCAAAATTCTATTGGAACCGTGATTGAGATAGCGTCCAGATGCGTTACAGATAAATATTAAACCTTTAGAATGCAGACATCACACTATGTCACTGGATAAGGATGGCTAGCATGCAAAAAGAGGCATAGACCTATCTGAGAATCCATGTATTTTTCGTTTTTAAACGACCTACCATTCAGCAAGTGCATCTTCGCCCCTCTACCTCACCCGGATTAGCTCTCCACCGAATCCCCATTCAGATCGAATTAAATAAGCTGTCCAGTGAGATCGGGGAGGCAACCAATAGCATCCCTCATTTTAGATTCGCGCTTCGATTGGATGCTGTGGTAAATTGGCAGGAGGAGCGACACTACTCCATCGGTCTAGGTCTTTGCGTCCTGCCCGGATGGGACAGGCACCTGTTTTGCCTGTCCATCAGTCCAGAGGTTCTGTCCATCGAAAGCGAAAGAGTAGAGGGCGTCGCCAAGGGAGATGCCTCCTCAACCAGGTCTACCGACAGAGTGTGGTGTGTAGCCTTCCGTGTTGCCCCAACCAATGCAAACGCTGGGGTATTGGTGGGTGACGTTCTCGAGGGTCACGACCCAGCTTATCCATCAGTCCAATCAGCGTGTGGATATGCTGAGCCGCGATGACATTCAACGCCTCGTCCGAGTCCGTCAGCACACGACGCAGTGCATCAAGGACGCCCTCTACAAAGCTCTGTTGCAACTTGAGACGATTAAAGAGCCAGTCAAGTCGTGCAGGTGCTGCGAATTAAGCACAGTTTTCGCGATTTCCACGGATAAACGTGGCCATCAGAAGGTAGAGGTAGTTTCCAAGGTCACTGAATCGATCACCACGATCCTCACTGACGACAAGAGTGAACTCACGGCGACTGCGGAAGATGCTAGTGAACTTATCGGTGGTCTCCAACACTAGGCTGATCATGCCCTTCTCCTGTTGAGGTAAGAAGGTTAAACGATGGCGGCGGCGGTGTCACATGCGTGCACTGCTGGCTGGGCCGAAAATTTAGGTAAAAACTTATTTTCATAGTGAAGGATGACTTTAAAGCCTTAACGTCTATCGCTTTGCCATGCTTTAGCTATCTATTCTCTTGTACCCCACCCCCCAATGATATGGTAGTGGGTTTCAGCAGGCCTCCTTTGAAAGAGGAGCGGTTCTACTCCCTGATGACTAGACACTATGCCACAAGGCCATGAGGGGGAAATTGCGTGGATAGCTCGGTTTGTAGAGGTTCATAGCTTAGGGAAAGCTGAAGTTTTGCCACAATTCTAATCTCAAGTTACGTGCTTCGGCCAATAAGGGGACGCGACTGAATCCGACTGACTCACTTTAGCTTCCTATTTCACAATAAAACCAAATTTTGACTAAGGTTCAATCTTTACTTATTCTACGCCTCCATTAAAAGCTCCCGAGGGGGTAGTGACAACCATGCGTATTAATCAGTGGCTGACACTCAATGAGAAGACGAGGTGGCCTCATTGGAGATAATCTGACCCTTTTCGGGCTAGGCAGCCTAAATTCACAGGCACTCGTTGCCGCGAAAGAGGCGAATCGCTTCGCCACCGAAAGCCACGTCTGCAAAGTAAGAAGGGACGCGAGATTTACAGTAGCACCACACTAGAGCCGAGACGAGCCTAACCTTAACTTACACCCACCCTTACCCTATCTTGCTCCAATGTCCCGGTCGCTGATAGAATCGCCACAGTTGACTGTAAATCATCACCGATTCGGAGACAACGTTTTCGTTTTAGTTACAAGGGCACCTGAGACTCCGCTCCTGTACTTCTGCCCGGTGGAAAGGCCTCGGGTCCTAAAAGTGCCTCCTCTTCTATACTTATGCTTGTCGTCAACACATTTTCTGTCCTAGTCTTATGTCTTCCTCCGTTCTCAGAGAATTTTAGGGGTGGTGTATTGATGGCGACGGGAAGGAAACCCGATCTTGAGAAACAAATCCCCCAATTTCTACTGGTGGATGGGTAAACTTTGGTAAGGCGGGAGGAGTGTACATGTTGCGCGTGGTAGAATTGGCAACAACTCATGATGAAAGGCTTGGGAATGACGTCAGCCTCCGCGTTCTTTGAGCGAACACACAAAACCTTCTACAACCTTCTACTGACTGGAAGAGACTCAAATAGACGTAAAGCTGGACAGCACTGAAGCAAAAAAAAGCGACAAACAAAGAGACTAAACGAAACCACCTTAAATACCGCTTTATATTCGACTAATCAGGTTTGAGGTCAGTGTTTGTACGATTAACAATGGACTCATGGAATGGCCAGGATGCTACCTTTTCCACCAATGCAGGTTCCAAACAGACTGAAGCTCCAAATCCACTGGAATTGCTAAGGGAATAAGATAACTTCCCGATTGACCGCCAATTTGATGACTGGCGTGCCTCAGCCCATAGGCCATACTTTACCCCCATTTGACCAGTCATACCCTGCTTGTCAACTCTTTTAGGCCGATTTCGAAGGCCACTGCTTGTGAGTATCTTACCGATCTTTTTATAGATCTGCTGCATTGGCTCGCGTGACGTTGGGCCTCCCCACACTACCTTGACCTTAAGGCCAAGGCATTGGAATGAGATGGGTTGGTAGCACAGCTTACGCCGCCGTCATACTACGTCGGTGAGTCAGCCATGGTGTCTATCCCACATCTAGTGGTAGATCGCAAGTTTTAGCTGTCGATGTGCTTCCCTAATGAGGCTCAAGCGATTGTAACAGAATCGGATTAGGCGTCCTCACAGTAACAATAGCTTGTAGCTTTCTAACAAAACGTTGTTTGCAGTACATGCCAGCAAACAGTCTGCAGCATTCAATTTTGCCTCCGCCAAGTCAGTTACCTCCGGGTTTTACAATCGAGGTTGACAATGGATGCCACGTTGCGCCATGACTTCATTTTTGAGGGCCATTTTATTGCGCCATAGATCCTCCTGCAACATTTCGAAGGTGTTTAAGAGAGCACCGTCTCTTTGAAAATAGGCGTGGCTATTCAGGCACTCGGAGGCATGCCGCAATGCTGTAAGAGGTCGCACGATCTCACGTTCACTGTCTCATCCTTGCCCTCTTCCTTTACTGAAAGTAGAAGGATGTCCAGCCTTTATTCTCGACAACCGTAGTTGGGATAAGTTGAATGACCCGGTTGCAAATTAAACGGAAGCTCATTAGTTTTTTCTTATATCTAGAGGTAAACCGGCTATCAAACGTGCTTGCGCTTCCCCAAGAGCGTCCATTCGGATATAATATATTTTTATAACTCCTTTTGTTTTATGAAAACACAACTCCGGATGCGTTCCAATTATAAAAGTTGTGTCAGATTGCTAGGCGACAGATGTATCTGCTCTGATCAGGATGCACTCAGTGATTGGCTTAGTGTGGCCGAATGTTTGATCGTTTGATCCTTCTGATTCGTATCTTTTTTTTGGTGAGGGTCGCTGGAGTCAAATAGATGCATCAACAGGGTGGCAACCACTTTATCAATGCTATCAGAGTCCAGACCACAAGTGCCGATGCAAACAACTACAATTAATCGCCTTGTGATTGATTGTTTGAATAACTTTTCGGAAAACAGGAAATAAAGACATTTATTGTTCTTCGAAAGTTGATAGAACTCTTGCATAATACCGGAGTCGTAAGTGTGGAAGCCAACTCACATCCGATTGTCTGGCTTGAGGCGACATCCTCGTGATGACAAGCATTTTATAGACGAATCTCTTAGTGCCTTGGCGAAGTATTAAGGTAAGTGCAGCACTTGGAAGCCTTCCCCAAGACGAACTTCAAGGGGTGTATTGCCGGCGTGCAGAGCAGCTAAGGGTGAGAGGGTCATTGCGCAGACGGGAACGAAAAAAGGGTAGATAGAACCTACGAATAAAAGGAAGTGTCAATGTAAATAAAAACTGAATTCAAGTAGAAAACCTAGATGCTGCTCCAGACTTTTCCTCTTTGACTTAAATGTCGCTTTTTGTAATAAAAACCAAGGTTTTTAAATCTACAATAAGCTACTTAACTCTCCCTTTTCAAACAAAGTGATGTTTTTTAAATAGCAAAGATATCGCCTTTGGCTACAAAGGGACGTCATTATTAGGGAGATGTCATTATGCAACAAAGGCAAGATAAATGAAAGGCAAACCATTGCAATCATTGTGAGGCGCTTCAATTACTGCAGTTAGTGTATGCTGCAGAAAGGAGGCATTTGTGAGGCAAATTGCTTGGAGATCATGAATTTCACCAGAATGCATCGCTTCTGACTGAAGCATAATTTGCTAATCATAAGTCTTTTAACGAGCGATTCAAAATAATAATTTTGCCTTTGGCATTACTTTACACATAACTCAGGTAAGAACGAATCGCCTCTTATTGATTCTTATTATGTTTGTCATGTATAAACTAACGATAGCCATTTACTAGACAATCAAACTTTACTGTATATTCGCAAGAGTTTAATCATTAATGCGCAGCAAAATTGATTCGTACGAATCATTATAGTACCCACGTCTGTAAACCACGCATAAAATTTTAGCATGTTTGGGCGAGAAATAGATTTAATTTACGAAGGCGCTGCGCACCGCGTCCCACCGCCATTAGAAGGGTCAGAATACTATTAGCTTTTTGACTGGCAGCTTGGATCAATGCATGCATAAGGCATTACACAAGTGAAACAGTGACAAATCATTCCAAGCGCAATGCACTCTAAGCATGCCTCAATTTGCGAAATGGCAATTTTTCTAGGCACAGAGTTAGGATACGCATCAGAAAGGCCCTTCCGTCAACTCCATACCATTCTTTAGGGGAGATCTGCCGATTCTTAGCATCATCGTTCCACTCTGCGCTACGCAAGATCTGCAGCACTTGCTTTTCACGTCCCGAATACGCTCCAAGTCCCTAAATAAGCAGCAGCATCTGCAGACCTGCCGATGCAAAACAACTTGCACAATATTCATGTTCACTGCAGAAGCATTGTAGCACGCTTCACAAGTCTAGGCTTGACTAAACCTGATTGATTTGGACTGCGTCAGAATAAACAAGATTAGCAAAATAGACTCACACTATTATAGGCTTGAGCAAGGCCCCTCATGCGCTAACATTTTGGTTAACCCGCCTAATCAACTCGACACGACTTTATGCCATGTGAACTAAGATCTTCTCCTTCGCCGCAGACGTTAAGGATCAAGGTACGCAGACTAGAAATGGGTCTGATGACGTCTTTGAAGTGGACGGAGATGAGCTCTCATGTCTACGCCTCCTTTCTCGTGCCTCTCCAGCGCGTCTTCGGTGAGTGTTAGCTTTGTCGCCTACTACGCTCTATATACTCACACGTATTGCGTCTTACGTCATGTCACAATGTTTATGCTCCTCACATACAACTCATTCGGAGGGTAGGAGTGAGTACTTCCTGCATTTTAGCTCCCTGCGGTCATTTTTTTTAATTTATTGCTACGAGAGAATTCTGCTTCTTTGCCTCCTTTACCCCATCGTCTGTTATTGCCCTCCTTGTTGGCTTCCTTTCATCTCTCCACTAGTCTCAATCTCTTTTATGGCATAATAAAATAATGCACAAATTTATAACCTAGACCTGACTCAATCACGCTCTACCCAAAACCAAATTTTGTTTTAGCGCAAATTAGCTTGGATTGTTATTACTTCTAAGCTTCTGTCTTTCTGTCGCTTTAGTTTGCCCCACACCGCTTTGCCCCAAATTCGTCTCCTACTTCTACTCCTCTTTGAGGGCGAAGATAGGCATGTTAACCCTACTTCTTACTTCGTAATTTTTAAGCTAGTTAAAATCCTACCTGCTCATCTCACTTCCAAATCCTTTATATTCTTCTTTTAGGGAATTCCTCTGCCTGATGCTTTGCAATAATGGGTGAGATGATGTGTTTTTCGATCTGGACTGCCTCCTCCATTTCCACTGTGTGTCTTCGCCTGCCTGTCTGTTTGCCCAAGATTATGTGTGCTTCATTGTTCACTTTTATTTTTGTCCCTTTGTAGGGTCACCTTGATTGACGTCCCACAAAAACAGTTAGGGATGTGCGTGTGCTTGTATGCGTGCAAAGGCACGTTCTATCTCATCCTCGCCCTCTAACTTGCCCTCCTTAGCCAATCAAATCGGCTATAAAGGGAGCGCTGAGAGACGACGAGGTAGGAGAAGAAAAGGAGAGGAGGTGGAGGTAGGAGAGAATTGATGTTGAATCAGAAGAAGGTGAAGGTATGAGAAGCGTGAGGGATCCAGAGGTGTAAGACGCTCTCGTGACGCTAAAGTAGAAAAATAAATGTATGGAGCTATAATTTCGGGACCGAATCCGGCACCCCATGCATGCATGCATTACCAAGTGCATACACTTTTCTGCATTAAACTGTTCAATCATGGAACCACAGTTTCTCATGCCAACGTGCAGCTGAGTGGTGAATCGCCTCCATTTTTAACCAGGTAGGTGCTTGATCACCCGTTCTCACTCCAATTAACCACACCATCTGACGGTGTCCGAAGTGTCCAACCATTGTGCATAGCAAAAGGAAAACTCTAGCAAATATTGAACACTACTTGGTATGAATGACGTTTTAGACCTTTGATTTCGCTAAGTGGACGCTGGACTAGATTACCATGAGTGTACTTTCGCTTGATGTTAAATGTTTCAAAATTTGTGGTTCCGTGAAGAAGTTGGGGGAACGCCAGACATTGCACATCCGTTCCTACCATACCTTGCATTCCCTTAGCATCTTACACCTCATTGCTGCTGTATTTTTGAGTGGAATATCAACACAAATGAACTCATGCTTAGCGGCCGTCGCTAAGTGAGACAGGCAATAAGGTAGACACTTTTACGGGTGGGTAAGGGATTGGTTTTAGTGGAGATGCATACAAAGTAGCAAAAGGCATTTATCAGTGTGCAAGAATAAAGATTTGCAGATGGGTGGAATTGTCAGTTACTACCGGAAGTGATACGTAACCGGAGTGTACTCAACCTTGGTCTGCTTCTCACAACCACCTCCACCGTCTCTCTCTCGATCTCTCAATAACTGTCCTAATCTCCCACTCTACTATTCCAAAGACGCAGGATTGCCAAAAGAAATGGAAATTGCATGCTTTGAGTTAACATTGTCTCTCACCGCGGAAAAATTATGGATTGCGTCTTCGAGTCTGCTGTTCGATAGAAACTCAGATTCCTTCTACGGAGTCGATTATCACCTGCTTTACTCGAACACATATCCAGATAACCAAGTAAATGAATGGGCTCGTAAACATATGGAAGAAAGGGCGAAGGGAAGAAGAAAGGCAGTGTCAAAATCCTGTGCTGAGACATTCAACGATGGCAATTCCCCATCGCTTTAATTCCCTTCCCTAAAAGTCCCGTCTTCGCCTCTCACCCAAATATTCTTTCGTCCCTTTTAGCTGCACAAGCGTGTCGCTTTCTCTTCACCGGAGAGGTACAATGGATATCATTGTACTCCCTAGTGTAAAGTAATGATTGGCCTAAAATGCACCCTCTCTGACTCCATAGCAATCGTCAGAAGTGAGGTCCAGATTTCTTAACTTAATTCATGCCTTGCATTGCTCTTACTGTCCCCAAATGCCCCAAACGTGTCTCTCCAATTGTAACCGTCAGGGATTTAAAGCCGAGGACAAGCAGTCTCATCAAAGCAGCGCACTTAACTCAAAGCACAGTAGTACCGGTGATACCTCCTATTCACTTTCGTCTCCTTTGCACGCACTATAATACACAAAATTCGGCCAAGGTGGGGATGCATAAAAGCAAGTGGTGCCTGCTCCCACAAAACCACCTACGAGGGATGCTGTCTGAAGCCTACACCAGGCGACATTAAGAGGCACCACGCGACACGTGCTATTAATCGACTTGAGTGTCAGATTCAAAGAAGTCAATCACAAAAGAAAACTGTCAGAGATGCAATTCTACGCCTTGCACCATTTCCTTCATTCATTCTGTTTCCCGCTGTCGTTCCTACCATTCAGTCATTCGCCATTGCCCCACCCTCGCTGCACTTTTCCTTTGTTCCTTGTCTTCTTTTATTCTCTACTACCGTCGCCTCCCTCGCCGTCTCCTCTTCACTCCCAACTTCCTCCTCCGCAGTTCTAGAGACTTCAGAGGACCAAAACAAATAGATGTCGGAAAAATTAGGGCAAGTTACGCCACTGACCCCTCTCCTGCTCCTGCGTTATTTTTCTCTCAATCCTTCTTACTTAATTCACGTGCGCCATTTAATGTTGTCAAATCTGGTATTCAGTGTAAGTCACGTAGAAAAAAAGCTACAATTAGCTCCTTTGAGTGCGGCATTTATAACAAAATTCAAAGTCCTTCCATGAAGTCGATTCTCTCATATTTTACTAGGCTACATGGCTAGCTGGGTGGACACGGTAATTGGCTCATTAATGGATGGTAGAGAGTAAAGAAATAAGTCATGCTGCACAACATTACTGTGCTAACACATCTTACGGCGTCCATTGCCAATCTTTATCCCTCTTTTATTCCAAATCCACGGCTTCGGGACCCCTTGCCTCTATCGTAGCCATTTTAATGTCTCTTTCAGCCAGACACTTATGCTACTTTGCCCCCACGGAAGGATTGCATCCACTGCTATTGCCTTTGGTAGTGCAAGACATCAATTTGTCCAAGCATAGGCCTAGGGACGTGCATCAGAAATGCCTCTTTCCCCTTTAGGTGTAGGGTTTCGGTTCCATTAGCCAAAAAATACCTTGCACTACGCTTACCGTGCTGCACTTACCTTTCATGTCTCTTGCATGCATTTACAAACACCGAATAAGCAGCGGCACTACGAGACTCACTGACTTACAAAAAATTTGCCCAATGTTCATGTCCCACTTTTGCATGACTAGGCTTGAAATGATCTGACTAGATTGGACCGGGTTGGAACAGACATGATTGGCTACATCGGCTAAGTCATGACAGTCTTGGATGATATAGGTAAGAAGTTGGACAGACTGTTGATCGATCGTGCATGCCTCACCCCCAGAGGTGCCTTTTACGCTACTATTCAAGTCAACCCCAATACCACTTCGGCCCGTTTAATCAACCAGGCACAACTCTCTGCCATGTAAATTGGAGCTCTTTCTTTCTAGTAGGCACTAGGGATCGGAATGCACAGATAAGAACTCAGTTTGACGAAGTCCACGAAATGGGTGAAGAAAAGCCCTCTTGTCTACTCACCCCTTCTCCGAAGTATTGCATTTTGCATTATGTCCCATGGTACGTGCTCCCTGCATTCGACTCAATCGAAGAGGAAGGAGTGAGCACTCTCTACATTGCATTTAATCACCTTTATTTTCCACTTTAGTGTCACAACAATGTCTCACTCCTCTGCCTTCCTCAGGCTTCTCTCACCTTCATTTCCTTTGAATTCGAAATCAATTCTCCCCTCCTTTCTTCTACTTCACCGTCCGCCAGCGCCTTCTTAGCAAATCCTTTTATCTCCCCACCAGTTTCACTCCTGACTGTGACATGATTAATGAATGCAAAGATGCATAACCAGATCATACTAGCAGGTGATAGACCAGATCTGACTAACTCTCACTGTGCCTAAGATCAAGCCTTGTTTTAGCATCGGCTGGCTTAAATTGCTCTACAATGCCTCAAATTCATCTCCTCCTGCTCCTCTTCCTCCACTTACCTGCCTATCTTATTGTCCACCTCCAGCATTCTCCTTGTAGAGAGTCCCTCTACTTGGTGCTTCACAATTTCAGGTAAGTATGTGCCTTTGGCTCCTTTGTCCATCTGTGCCTTTTCACTATACGTCCGCACCTGTCTGTTGGCCATCCCGATTCTGTGCATGTGCTATTTTCCATGTTTATTTCTGCACCTTTATGGAGTCGCCTTAATCGGCGTTGCACGAAAACACACTTGTCAGTCTAGACCACCAAATTGACAGTTTCGTCATGAGCAAAGTAAGACCACCTTTGGTTGTTCGTTGGATAGCTAGTTGGATGCCAATCAATTTACACTTCACACTTCGTCAATACCTTTCCACCCACACACATACCCACTTCACCAAGTTGAATCGCCTTTTGTCTCCTATGACTCCTCTATTTTCTTCTTTTCTTCCTTTCCTTAGATAAAGGTGGACCATTCGTGGTGAGGAGGGAGTAGTAATGAGGCGCCCACTGAGTATTTCGCACAGCCATTGACCTCGGGCAAGCAAATGCTAAAGAGGGGCAAATTTGAGCAATGCAGCATGTCATCGTGGTGAAAACTTCATGCCAGGTGAAGGCTATTGTCTTCTTCGCCAGTGATCCATGCTGCCTGTGCGGGTGCAGAGCACTCTACATTGCAGTTACTCACCCTTTATTTTCCACTTTAATGCCGCAACAACGTTTCGCTCCACCGCCTCCCTCAGACTTCTCTCACCCCCACCTCCTTCGAATCCAAAATCGATTCTCCACTCCTTTTAACCTACCATCCGCCAGCGCCCTCTTAGCAACTCCTTTTTATCTCCCCACCAATCTCACTCCTGACTGTGACATGATTAATGAATGCAAAGATGCATAACCCAGATCAGACTGGCAGAGGATAGAACGGATCTGACTAAATCTCACTGTGCCTAAGATCCACTCCTGCCCCTCTCCCTCTACTTGCCTTTTCGAGAGGAAGGGTGAGTGAGTCGCTCCTACCTGCCTATCTCATTGTCCACCTGCAACATTCTTCTTGTAGGGAGTCCCTCCACCTGGTTTTTTACAATTTTTAGGCAAGTATGTGCCTTAGCCTCCTCATTTTATCGGTGCCCTTTTCACTATACGTCCGCGCCTGTCTGTTGGCCACCTCGGGTCTGCGCATGTGCTGTCTTCCATGTTTATTTCTGCGCCTTTTTCGAGTCGCCTTAATTGTTGTTGCATGGAAACAGGTAGGAATGTGCGTGTGTGTACTCGAATTCACATAGGTGCAAAGGCACATTCATCTCACCCTTTTCTTTATGCTTTTTTTGGATATTAAGTAGAACGCCAATTTATTTTCCCTGCCACCCGCGCACAGACCCACTTCACTACATTTAATCTCCTTTTTCCCCCTATAGCACCTCTACTTCCTTCCTTTCTCCCTTTCATCAGATTAAAGTAGACCATTCGTGATGGAAAGGGAGTAGTATTGAGGCGCCTATTAGGTATTTCGCGCAGCAATTGACCTCGAAAAAGCAAATACTAAAGGGAGGCAAATTAAGCGATGCAGCCTGTCATCGTGATGAAAAGTTCATGCCAGGTGAAGGCTGTTTGTCTTCTTCGTCGCCAGTAATCCATGTTGCCTGTGCAGGTACGTAGCAAACGGATCTGGCAAGCGGCAGCAAATCAGGACGGCGAACTTGTCGTTCGACGGGTGTTGGACTCGAGATCGGAGAGCTGCAGTGCCTCATCCCTAGCCGATGAAATAGAGGACGCTTAAAAAACGTCTGCCTTATATGGAATTATCCACATTGTGGCTAATCTCACGCTTCCCACGTAGCACTTCGGAGTGGGATTAAAATAAAGATTAGCTGACTCACCCTGGAAAAGAGGAGGCAGGCAATCACGTTAAGCAGACACTATAGGCCTTCAAGCACACATTTTTTGTATATCATCCATGCAACATCTCTTAACTCTCACTTACAATAATTCCAGATATCTCCGGTGCGTGTTCTCGAGATCCTAGATATTGTCGACGACGAGCACTGGTTCCCACTGTTCCATATCTTACCCATACCCTAGCCGCAGTAATCGAATTCACTTGATTTTGACAATTGCCATTCAAATGTATTGACTATCACACTCGTACTTTGATAAATACCCCAGAATTCACACGTCTAGTATGTCAACTCAAGCTGCTGCAAAAATGTCTTATAAACCAAGAGCTATCATAGTTACGCGTCAAGAAAGTGAGCAATGCAATGTAGAATTACAATGGAAGACAAATAGTATAGCTATAATCGCAGTGAAAACTAAATAAGACGGGAAAGAAAGATAGCGCCCATAAAAATTTGATGCCTGAAGAGCCTTGTCCAAATAAATGCTCGATGCATGTCGATCTGACTTTACTTGTTAACATTTCTTTTATGAACATGGGAAAACAATTGTCAGCCACCAGTGGAGGTGCTATCAAAGGACATCTTTCCAAAACTGGATGAGAAACGAGCTGGTGATGGTGTGGGAAAATTAACCGTAGTGAGGTCAAATTACCCAACAGATGCAGAAATAAGTGGGGAGGTTTGCCTGCAGACATTTGTAACGGTCACCGTGTTTTGTGCAGACATCTATCCATTGCCACTTTTGAAGACATTCGGCTTCTTTGTCTACTATCTGTCAGCTATGCCAACAATGATGGCTTGGCGGCTCCAGAGCTTGATGTTTCAATAAATCATCCCAAGTCCGCATAACTGTGCAACCGCGTAAACGACTGCTAAGAAAACCCTTCGTTGGATGACACATCCACACCAATATCACAGTTCCCTTAAGCTAGCTTGGAAAATTTGAATTATCGTGTTTAAACGGCACGCTACATACTCCTTTAGCAAGATGCTGGGGAAGTGACCCCTACGGTCGTGAAGACGAACACTTTGAAGTGAGACTTACAAAGTTATGATTCTTATACAGGAAATCATAAGTGGCTTCTATCATAACTCTCGTTTGGTGTGTATTCACTGCCGCCATATTGAAAGGCAGTTCACCTTACATCAGCCCAACGGCGTCGTAGCCGGCAAAGACTTCTTTAGTCTTGCATGCTTTTAAAGAGACTGAAGAGGAATCAAGAAGTCCTATTTCTGCAAATGCTCTGTACTCTGCGACACATGAATGCGCTATCAGCTGGCGTTGATAGTAGTCGGGCTTTCATACAGTCTTAAAGAGGACGTGAAGCAGCAGACAGAGGATGATAACAGCATTTACCTGCAACTACTTCACAATGAGATCACTTGGGTGAGCAGTCACCCTCGCTGGTACCACATGAAGTAAAATAGATAAATTAGACTTGTTGGGTGGCGAACCTCTGCGACAAGCGTATGTTTAACCGACTGTGGCTTTGATAACAGGCCTGCTCAAAGTCAGTTGATTGGAAGTTCTGCTGGTCACTTTTATAAGGCCAGGCTGGCACGACTCCATTCTCGCAACTGGCCGATCAATGGAACCACATAATAGCGAAAATGAAAGGAGGAAAATAATGAAATAAAAATTTGATGAGGGCGCACAAACAAGACTCTAGACACAGAATGATTGTGGTGTTTCCTTGAGATAGGGAGCATAAATGAAATAGCCATTGCGAATGGAACCCGCACTTGGGAGTTGATGTCACCTCGCCATAGCTTGAATGCCTTTGTTAGCTCCTCTATCAGCAGTTAGTTCAATTCGTTCATTTTCGCTCTTTAATGGAATGCCTCCCCTGTTTGGAGTTCATTCCTTACTGATTGCCCGAATGCACAGTCAACCACTTCAATATTGTACGAATAACCATGCATCTCTGCATAATCGAGCACTGCAGTAGCAGAACTGTATTTGTAGGCCCTTCCTAGGAGACTCATACCTACAGAGAGGGTTCTTAGCCACTTTTAGACTGACTGAGTTAATTCATTTGACATCTAAACCGAATATGTGGGACTGGAGACATCGTAATTGATGAATAGCAGAGTAGATTTGAGAATGATTGGATGTGTCCCTTTGTTAGCATATGGGCAGCAAAAGCGTGGCCTTTAAGCTCGACTGAGACCCTAGTGGTGAATATGACAATAGCATTTGTAGTGCACGGATGGCAAGGAGCAGACTTGGATAGAAGACAACTCTTTACAATGCAACAGCCTATTTAACGTGCATGTCCTTTGCACGACGTGTGTGCGTGTGAGTATGGCAAACAGAACTTCAATAACGGCATGTGTATGTGTGTGACCGGCTGGAGTTCCACCGTTGTTTAGGAACACTTAGATTTCAGCTACCCTTAATTACAATCCAGATGACTCGAAGGTGGTGTACGCGAAATGCGTGCTCATTCTTCCACTTGGTCTGTGAACATATATGCAAAGAGTAAGTATAGGAATCAAAAGATGGAAAAAAATAGCATTTTCCCATCTTTTGTTCTGTACTCTTTGAGTTTCTCTGTTTTTCCAACAGTACTTGTTTCTTAATTACAAAACAATCTCATAGACTGGGGCAGAAGTACAGTTTGCATGCAGCTCTAAGGAGTATTCGCAATTGATAGAGTCAGTGCATATGTGTGGGGCTTATTTAATGGCTTGCGTCCATTCTTTGATGTGTTTCCATTACTGTTTGTAGTTGACAAAACTTTTGATTTTTGCAGTAAATCCGGTTTTCGAGTGCATAGCAATGATTTTGAGTTGTCTTTATTTGCAGTTAGTCTGTACCATATGGTTCCTCCGCATTGCATGATGCTTGAATTCTCGACTTTTCGTTTTCTTCCAAAACAAAATGATGGAAAGCAAACGCAGTGGAGTAGAGAATCCTACTAATCTAAGGTCTGCTCATATTTGGGATGTTGGGTTTCCTTTCCTCAAAATTAACTTGAGGAAACAAGAACTCGCGCTAAGGTAAGAATCCAGTCGGGAAGCACTTAGATCAACTGCTGATTGAACTGTCGCTCTCTTACTCGCCTTTTGGAAATCGTATTTGCAGTAAAAATTACCATTTAATTGATCGAGTGGTGAGTTATTCAAGGAAAGGGTCAACATCGCCTTGAGATTTTATTCACCTGAAGCCCTACTAACAAACTTTAGCGGTTCCAGCACTCCTTGATGATGTGTTGCGTATCCCAAGCAGTAGATACTTTCCACATCATTGTCCTCTACTTTGTGACCGCAGCTTGCTTTCTGGGGTAAACGCCCAAGTGAAGTTCATATTTGGGTAATGAGGTTACATTGAGCATATGCCGAGGCCCAATTACTGCACAAAACGTTGAGGTGAAGCCTTAATTTTACACGCACAAATGCAATAGCAGGTCTCTGAGGTAAACTGCTGCTCTTGTGCAACTTATGTTTTCTGGGTTGGCGGGACCTGCACACCGTTAGTCGAGGTGATAGCATGCAATAACTGCGGTGCTTTAACCACAGTGCCAACTTAAGGTGTTCGGCAGCAATAGATAAACTAAGTGGTTCGGAGGCGGTTATGCGTCCATCAATACGTATCCGAGACTTGATATCGTTTTCTAGAGGCTCAGATTGAGCGCGAAACCTCTGATTCAACAAAGTCACAGAACTCTACCTCTCCTCCTCAAGCTCGTGTAATTAGGCATTAAGCCAGCCTTACTCGCCTGCCGATCAAAGGCTGGCAGCAGAGTCGCTTAAAGGGTTTGGTTGCAGTACTGAGTTATCAGAAAACCCTACTTTCTATTAGCACATGCAATAAAGACTACGCAGATCCAATTGCAGTTTAGTCAAAGAGGCAATCAAACGACGAAAACAAGTACCGCACAGCATCTCAACGTCAACATCAAAGTAGGACTAGCTATCCAAATCAGCATTTCCATTACAACTTTGTATTCCATTAAGTCACATCCTGAAATATAAGCACGATTGTTTTGGAAGGCAGTTGCTACATACAAAAATTTGATTTTCTTTCCTCAACGAAGGCATTTTTCTTCGGCTTGAGCATTTTACCCCTTTGACAATGAAAGCCTCGCAGAAGTTAACAAATGCACCTTTTATGAGGGCTTCAGGATT
The DNA here is from genome assembly GCA_036345935.2 of Taenia hydatigena. Classification (NCBI taxonomy): domain Eukaryota; kingdom Metazoa; phylum Platyhelminthes; class Cestoda; order Cyclophyllidea; family Taeniidae; genus Taenia; species Taenia hydatigena. Next base: position 120,024 of record JADWOT020001803.1, read on the forward strand.
CATTGCGTTGTGTTTGTGAATGCCTAGCTCAGCGTCTCCCTTTTATGGCTCGTTGAGGTCCACTCAGACTCACTTTACTTTGACAGCTAAAACATGATTCCGCCAATGATGCTTCTCCTGTACTACTTGCATTAATCCTAATTTGCTTAATACGCCAAATGCAAATTTCATTTTTGGCCTGCTTAAAAAACTCCTCTTCTATTTGTTTGCTTATTTGTGGGCACATTTCTCCACAAATATCCTTTGGACTACAGTGGACTCAAGAGGTGATCATTTTCCTACCCAGTAATGAATTTTTAAGTCCCACCAGCTCTTTAGGCTTTTATATTAATGCAAAGAAGAGGTTTCTGGTTATTGGTGACATTTCTCATGAATTTTTGCTAACAGCCTGCTCCCCTGTTCTAATCTTTCTACGGGATTTCCACCTCGATATTTATCTTACGCTGCAAACACTGACGAACGTCTGCTTTGTGCTCTGTCCAAGTGGTAAATATTGCTCGTTCTTTGTATGGGTTTGTGAGCTCCTCATCAGGTTAAAATAGACGCTCTTCTTTGACTAAGCCTCTTTACTTCTTATTGCACAGGGATTGTCTAAACGACAAAGTTTCAATGCCTCTAGTTCAGAATGCGTGGTATTTCTTGCTACGGCAGTGACGTCATTTATCTACCGTGGTGATCTACAGTGTCAGGACCATCACTGGCATTGAGCAGCCCATCGCATGATGCAAACAAAAGCAGCTAAGCCTTAGGAATGGGCTCTCAAAATAGCATCAATCTTAACCTTATATTCTGCTACAGTGTTGACTGTAGCAGTCATTTATTGCCACTTTTGTCATCATTTGTCCAAGGATTTAAGCGAGCATTTAACTAACTATTTTGTAAAGGGATTTGCCAAATAAAATTAAGTTTTCCCTGCAGAAGATAGATTTGTGACGAATATATGCGAGAGCTCTCTTAATTGAGGTCTAGCTTGAATCTTTTTAATGCGGAATTGAAGCAAGTGAATAGTGACTCCTGCTGTTGCTCAAGTGCTGCAGGAGAAGATGTGCTTGTACCTTGGAAGAAAAGGTGAAGGGAGTAAAGTGCGCTTAAGGAGCGTGGTTATGGTTCGATGTCTAGTTGTGGTTTCATTCACATTTGGTCAGTGCGGCCATTCTACTGCCTATGCTTTGACAGTGTATTCAAAATGTTTGCGAATGGAGAGAGCCGGAAAATTCATCACACCTACGGATGCGAAGACCGCTTGTCGTCTCTTGAAGAACGACAGTGGCATATTCTGTTTCCTGGCGCCCACGCTGGCCCAGCTCATCGTGCAGTCATTGTACATTTCCCATCAAATCATGCCACACGGAACACGGGAGGAACCTTAGACAAGTGTCCTCGAGTGGCTCCAAATAAATTGCTTCCTGACTTGGTTCGACGTGAATGACCTTCTGGTAGTCATTTTGACATCTGGATTGGTGAAAGTTTTAGAATGTGCACTAAACACAAACTTAAAGCAAAAATAAGAGACCAGCCATTTGATGGCACGTTAATACTTTCAATTTTCTTAAGCCACGAAACAATTTACAGTGTACGATTCTCTATTCAGATGTATGAAAAGTGGTGATGTAGCGTTGATGAACCAAGAAGAAGATGATGATTCAGGCAAACCTCTTGCAATTTTAGTCACGCTGCCATGAAATCGCATGACCGAGTGACTGAACTAATGTGTCATTGGAATGGTATTTATGCATACTTTGACTCAAATGCAGTTTTAAAATCGGGCGTCTTAGCAAAAGAGCATTGAGCACTGCATAAAACTTACCATTAGTATATCAGTCGCCCTATTGATAAAGGCGTGACCGAAGGCGACATCAAGCACAGCCTAACAAAAGTGGATTTGTTTGTCCAGCACTCACATTGCTGTGCATTTAATTCTGCCTGAGCGACAAAAGGACTACTGCCTACAACTTCGACATTCTTATAAGCAGCCTTTGACATCAAGAAGGTTCGCGACTTTACCTTTATTTATACCTGGGGCATTGATTGCATTTGAATTACCAATTTTCTTGCCACGAATCATATCACCTCAAATGCAATTGAAAAATAACTACACACGTGGCACCCACGGCTGTCTCGGTGGTATCCAGACATCTAACATCAGATAGGACTGCCTTAATGATGGGATGATCAGAGCATGACTTTGGTTTAATGTGCAGTTTCTGCTTCGAAATTCCTGGAATGGCTTGCCTCTAGTTGCAGAGTTCTCCACTTCTGAAAAAGTTTGCTTTGATGGACCATACATTAAATATGCAAGCGACCATTCCACAAATTTCTCCTCCCATTACTCCAAATTTTTACAATCTGTGCCCTCTCAACTGAGAACGCATTTGACCACGTCAGTCGCCCTTCTAAATATTGCGCTTCTTCTGGTAATACAAAAATGACTTTGAATGTTTTATTTGCAATTTATATTAAATATTGGTTTTCCAAATTGCACGATGTTCGCGGCCTCGTCTTCTCATCCAACTCTAAATACCAACAAATAAAAGTAAGGTTAGTGAAATAGAAAGACACACTGGTATAAGGTTTACTCACGTGAGTAATGCTGCATTTCAATTTCACGAATAAACTTGAGAAAGCAGGAAACCTCGCAAAGGTTCGAGTCCACCAGGGTTGCACCTGGATCGAGTGCTAGTTGATCTGTCACCACTTTACTCGCCTGCTGACCAATCGTATCTGCAACATTGGCGGACGATTCAGGGGAAGGGTAAATATTGCGTTACGATTTTATTCTATCAAGATCCTACTAACAAACTTAAGCAGTTCTAGCGTTTTCGGATAACTATCGGCTAGCATTGCGAAGTCTGTACTGCAACAGACATCCTGCATGGAACTATCTTCACCTCCAAAGCAGGGTAGAAGCTCAGGCCAACCTCAATCTGCGACTTCGTTACCCACCATCCCAACGCCGAACCCACTCCTATTTGACACGTCGTCAAAGTTACGTCAAGAGCTGCCACAACCACAGGTGCAGCAACCAATTTTGACGCAAAGCGCGTATCACCAATTTCCAGCAAGCGTTTTCTCAATTCCAAATCATCTTCTCCAGCAGCTCGCTGCCAGCATGTCTATGCCTGATTCAAACTTCTTTACACTGCCAAACGCAGAACAGCCTCAGGTACGCCTAACATTATCTGAGGCACAGGGACAAGGCAAACGCAGGGTTCTCTTTACCGCGTTTTAAATCGGTGGTGATATGATGTTGAGGCACAAGCGGCAATTTATCGCGCTGGCTGAGTCGCTGAAAATCAGCTTGGTGCTGAAACAGATCAAAAGCAGGATGGTGAAGGCGAGGATATAAAAAAATTAGTAGGACTAAAAAAACGAATTATTGGCTTTCTATATGAAGAGTCTGTAGGCTGACCTTGGTTGTCGTTAGTTTATTGGCTGTGATTTTAATGTTCTGCGGTCCTAACGACATTCTTTGATGGCAGCCACTTTGTGCGCCCTACTTTTTCAAAAATAAATAAATAAGCTGATGCCATTTAGAGATATTCTCGTAAAAAAGCTATGCGTGAAGTTGGGACTCGCTATGATGAATTATTTTGGAGGTGAGAGACCACACAGGTCGACGTCTTATATGCATGAGCGATGACAGCACTTAGCCGATAGAGGCGGTGAACGTTAATGTCTATGAGAGTTTGATCCATGTTCCATGTCACTTTCAAGGTGCACAAATCAGATCACTTCCCAAGGTTTCCTTTTGCATGGACGAAATGGCTTGATCAGTACCCTACACTAAACGCCTCATCACCTTAGCATGGTTCCATTAGTATCCATCTGATCACTGATCGCTTATAAATGGTTGAAGCATCTCCATTTTAGTAAGCATCCTCTGAATCAGGCCTTTGCAACGATCTATTCTTCTGCAAGGTTGAAGTAAACGCACAGGCGTGTAAGCGCATCCTTCTGATCATTGCCCGACCACGTCAACGATCCCATCCATTAATAGACGGCTACCGAAAGGGTAGTCTAAAAGCATGCTTGAAGAAGACGCGATAAGCACAAACAAAGGACTAATAACCGCAAGAGAGCCTGTTGCAAAAAGCAGACCTCAGCGCTTACTTGCTTCAGTTTTCCTTACTTAAGGGTACTGCGGGATTTGACTACACATGCTCTTCTTCTTGAGAAGGATGGCACACGTACTGGGGGTCAAATTGGATACACTTCTGACAGACCTCTTTATATGTGCAGTGCCTTGCACTCAAAAGAGCACCGCCTTAATGCACTGCATAACGGCAATGAGGAAATATCTTTCCCTTCATTAAGAATATTTGCTACTTAGTTCGCCTCAAGACAACTTCACCAACTTATAAGGAAACAGGGCTACCTTCTCCACCTTTTTTCTCCATTTCATACACGCGAGATAATGTTCCATTTTACAGTAATGGCTGCAGTACTTAATTTTGGCAAGCTCAATAAACTGCACTAAGCCCTGGCTTTATAGTCAACGTCCCTTTTAATCCTTGGCATTTGCTAACTTGGTGGCTAGCAAATTGTCCTTAGGTCTAACTACACTGCTTTGCATTGCCGATTGCAAACACATCGAGGCAGCGACCGGTGCAACCCACTTCTCCTTTGCACCAGCAGTGTGATTTTTTATTTGCTGCATCGTCACAGTGGTACAATTATTTGTTTAAGTCTTTGTTGATATGGCGTGATTGGATGGGTTATGGATGGACCAGACCACGTGAATTCGCATTGCAGCACAAAAAAGGTTGTTTCAGCCACTCCGCGTGTCTTGGTAGCATTTCTAATTACTAGGATCGGCTGCACAGTCATATCAAACACAGTGGTGGTAGCATTACCTAAGGCGAAGAAGTCTTTCATTTATTTCACTCATCTTCACCGCAAGTCCTCCTTATAACGAACCAGAGGGCACATCGAGTAAATTTACTGCCCTGCGATAGAAGCACTCTACTTGGATTGATACCTCCCTAAAAGCGCTGTTCATGCCTATAATGTTTTGTGAGACGAAATGGACAGATGCTGCCTTTGAATGAGGGCTAACAGCATCCTTCATACCAGCTCTTTGATGCAATCGCGGAGAGCCGATATGGAATAAAGGACTGGTAATGCTGCACCTTGATGTTAAACGCTGACCTTCGTGAGCAAAAGCACTTATTAATCGTCAGTGGCAATGCAAATAAATCAAAAAAAGTCAACATACTTGCATGCTTCCTGCAAGGACTGCCCCAAATCACTGTCCTGCTGACGGCACAAATGCCATCTTTAGCTGACATTGTGGTATCTCTTATGCCACACTCTCCAAAGACTTCCGTCATAGCTCTGGCTTCCTTTGTAATGTAGCGTTCATTCTAGGACCATGTCTTAACCTATCGGTAAAGTCAAAAGTATGACGAGTTTAGACCACTTAATCGCTACACACTAATAACTGTCTTTAAACAGTTAATTTAACAACTTGATTCTCGACTAACCTGAGTCCCGACAGGTTGATGCGATGCGCCAGTTCCTTGCAGCTATTTATTTTGAGGTAGTTTTTCTCGTTAAAGTACTTTAGTATCTCACCAATTTGGTACGGGGTGAAAAGAATCCTACATCTGCCTTGTTTTTGTGTCTAATGCTGTCTAGCGTACCTGAGGTTGTTCTGCGGTTGGTGTTGTAGTGAAGTTTGCTAAACCATGCATGGATACGGTGGCAGCAAGTTGCTGGAAAAGAAGGCAATTTGGATTTGAGAAGACGTTTGCCGGAAGTTGTTAGTATGTGCTTGGCGACGAGGACCGTTGGCTGCACCTGCGGTCGCAGCAGTTGCTGATGTAAATTTGATGAAGTATCGAATAGGAATGGGTTCGGCGTCAGAGAGATCGGCAATGTATTAGCAGATTGAGGTTAGTCTGAGCTTCGGGCTTGCTTTCGAAGTTGTAGCACAGACCTCAAATTTTGTCCACCCTTTGGATACAACTGGACATTCCGTATTTAGTGCACCTGTAAAAACAAAGTGTCTGGAATAAAAACATGTGCATCTGCATGTAGCTTATCGAGTGTGCAGCTTTGAGTATGCAATTGGGTCCTTTTTGACCCCAACCCTACTGGCTGGCTCGACTGGGTGTGAATGCGTGGTCGATTAGACGGCTTCGCGATGGTCGGAAATAGCAATGACACCAAAGAGAAGCTTTTGTACGAAGGCTTCTCAATGCTAACCCTGACCGATGTACAAATAAAAATGGAGTGTGGAGATTCTTTTACTGTAGGCGCATCAGGTATCCCACTGTGACTGCCGAAATGTACAGCTGCAAGGGACAACAAATGAGTCCAGCTTCAACTCATGATGATCGATGGACGGAATGCGGTAGCAAAAGGACAAAAGCTTGTGGTAAAAGGTATACAAACAAGGAGGCATAAAAGAGTGATAAGGTAATTTGATAAACAATTCCCTTGTCTTGCAGCGTTGCCAGATGTTGGAGCTGTTTAAAGTCCAGAGGGTCCACAGGCTTTATCACTGTAAAGTTGAACATGATGAGCTTGTGACTACACAATTCTGCGCCGTATTCATTGGCTATGAGAGCCGATGAAATCTACGTTTACGGATTAGACCAACAAGACTCGAAAGTCTTAATTATGTTGAAACAAATACTCGCAACGACGTCATGCCATGCTTATTTGTTAGACACGAGTGGCTCATAGTGGATGGCAATTAATCGCCGTGCAACTCAAATTTATGTCGGCAAAGCGATATCGGAGTCATGTGAACGGCAATAAAGACTCCACTTCGTCAAGCGGTCGCTTTTAACTGTGTTTGAAGAAAACACTAGCATTTACGAGAAAATCGCGGAAATGAATGAGATCAACAAAAAGTATTACAAGAGAGACGTGATCAACTGAACAAAAGGAATAGCGAACCGCCGCCTTTCAACCATTCTCCTCCCAATTACTTAAGGCACTGATTAAGCAAAATCTTGCAAAGCGTTAAGCCTAGGCAGATAATAAAGCGCATGAAAAATAAAGAGAGGAGCACAATTGAATCGTTAATCATTTTAACAATAACAAAAGAGCTTTTCATGCTAAAAGGAAGGAGTAATTTCATGCCTACCAACGGAAAAATTAAAGCAATGGCAGGGTGGAAAGAAGCAATAACGCAGAGCTCATTTGTAGAGACACTACGCGTCAAGCGCTCGACGATGTGTCTCATGCCTATTATGATGGACACAGTCCGACACAATGATCGCAATAAGCACTCGTGTGACGGACGCAAGGCCGATTAGTGTCACGACACTAGGGTGGAAACTGCACCACACCGCTCAACATCAAGCGCCGCATTAAAAAAAGGAACGCGACAAATGCTCTATATCGTCAAGTGCCGGCTTGCAGGGTTAGGGACCCACGTATACCACAAACTTGCCCCTATACCTTAAGCGTGTCTATGCTAGTGATACACTCTCCTCATCCTCCTGCGCTATCTAGTGCACATACGGCTCCATTACATCGGACACCCACGACAGCGCTCAGTCAGTCAACATTATGTGTAATGGAAGGGCCAATATGTGCGTGTGCTTCAAACGGTAAAACCAGAAGTAACGTGCGTAAACAAGACAGCTGGATATGGCAATGCATTCCATTCCTTTCTACTATGACCAACTTTTATCCTAATCGTTGTTGGCAGCAAAGTGATCAAAATGAAGCGATGCTCTCCTAAAACACGAGTGACGAGGGCGTCAGGGTGTTACTTTAGCATCTTCGACAGTCAAATGTTCCGATGAAGATGAAGCGATTCCAACACAACCACTTACATCAGGCAGGACTGCACAAGCGTTCAAGCGCCGCATCTCATGTCGCTGAAGTAAAGCTGATTAAGATAACTGGGTGGGTAGGTTCATCTTCGCCTGCCTATCTATCCACACATCCACCAGTCAAAAAACCAAATTAACAGGTAAGTGAAAAGATTGCAATCAAAGAAATAAACGAGACTTGACGCTTGTCAGTGCACGTTCGTCTGTCTCGGGAGGTGCCCACTAATTGCTGGTCGTCATAAATATTAGCCTAGCTGATCCGAGAGAGACGTCAACTCTGTCTCCATGACCCATCAGTTAGCTGCTTGCCGCAGGGTAAAAACAGCTAAAGCCAAAGCTACTTACTACTACGACTAAGGCGAGGGTGGAGAAGACCACACCAAACTGTTACATTACTACTGCAGGAGGAGCGAACAAATGAGGTTATCAGTGGGTTGCCTTCCAACTTATCACCGTGACAATGCGTTTCAAATGAACACTTTGATCATAAGTAGGTGGGTGGCAGGCATCGCAGGATACTTCCTTGACAATAATAAATGTGCACAGTTCGGTGGTTTGCAAAAGAAGCGCTGAACAGTCAAAGTCGCGTTCTATCCCATGCCTTTTTGCTCGTTTACAAGACAGCCCTATTAGGAAGAAACCCACAGAGTTGCTTGACATTCAGCAAAATTTGAGCACGCGCAAAAAATAAACATTAAATTACGAGATTGTCTTCCACAACTCTGCAAAACAATGAGAAGAAGTGAAGCAGTAGCAAGCTTCCTAACCACAAGTAGACTAATTAGAATATGCCAGCTGGATACAACTGTGCGTAGTGTCATGCTGGCGTTCGATTCTGAAAATAAGAACACTTATTTGGAGATCATAGGCCTAGTCCATTGCAAATGCCTACACGTGCAATGACTCAAATCACCGTATGCTTCCCACAAGCATCAAGTACACTCAATCCAGTCACCACGAATCTGGCATGGGTTACAACAAATGCAAACAACTTGTCTCGATTAAAATTCTTAAAACACACATGCATATTCATTGAAACTCAATTAACAACCTTTCTTGGTCGGGTTAGAATGACATTACGGGAAATGGACAAACGTATGCCATCCACCATTCTAAACGGAAGACAAAAATATGATGCGCAAGATAGACAAAGTCAGCCAGTAGCACGTTCAGGTGTCAATGAGCACAAAAGCTAGAACTGACAATATTTAAAACATACAAGTGGAGGGTGAAAGCACCTAAACAACTGGTGGCAGCAAACGAATGGAACGCGTGGAAAATAAGGAAATGAAAAGGGACATAGTTATTCCCAAACCAGCGCTGGATTCCCATAGAACAGATAGCGACTACGGCCGATGGAAAACTACATCTCACACTCAGGCGTCACACCTCATCAAAGTGCATAAACGACAAATAGCGTGCATAAATAGGGCTTATCACATGCATATAAGGTTAATTCTACGCACCTATAAATTGGCGAGTCTCTTCTGCCACACATCCACAATAATCACAGTGACGTAGCTTTCTCTTCCTACCAAGTCACAAAGCAGGAGCTACGGCACGTCACACAGCCTCAACGAAGCACCTGTTCTTTGCAGAGTGGGAAGAAAAACTGCCAATATGCCGTTTCTTTTGTTCATTCATCCCCATTTTGAGAGATAAAATCTGGTGTCTACATCCACCTATCACCAGCATCACTAAATATTTCATTCAAGATACAAACCGAGATTTAAAGAAACCATGCCAGTCGAGGCGGCGGACGATAGAGTAGGCTGCACGTTGACGCCTCAGTCGAAGCAGGCTTTACGGACTTGGCTTAGGTCTGTTCCTGTCACGTTTGCTGAAGTTACAGTAGACGACATTCGGTTCGTCAGTGGATAAAAAGAGAAGACACAGCAGCTGTACCTGCGTCCAACGAGCACGGCAAATTCTACCGACAGGACTACTATAGCAATTTGGAAAATGCGGCTGTCACATTGCATTTGTAAATAGACTTCGAGAAGAGGGTACACAACGAATTCACTGAGGCACAGCGCAGATTAAACCAACTTTTAGGCTGGAATAGAAAACACAAGAGCAAGTAAACTCCAAATTCGGCATTTTTAGTAATCTCTTGGGGTTTACTAGATACATCACCACAGACAGATGCATTATTGTCATCCTTAGGGTTCGGTTAATCATTAGTAACGTCACCTGAAGCCTAAAATAAAGCAGCTTTCCTCATTCTTAAACATGCAGAGCTTACCCAACTGAAATGCATCCGCAATCAAAACAAGCTACGCGTCCGCCATATTGGCAGACGGCATACTAAACACGCCCAGTAACCTTGAAACTGCCAAATTAGAACATCCACTGTCGAGTAATTACCTTTTAATTTTAGAAAATTCATTAAACGTTTACGAAGCACAGCTGAATTTAGGTTAGGAAATACTGCTGAAATTGATCTATGCGATAATATTAAACCAAATATGGTTTGCTTTTGAAAATAGGTTACCCAAAACTGCTATGCAATTACAAGAAGTAGCATGCTATTACGGAAACATTATGCATCATTTAAATCCTACGTAGCGTCTTGAGGCTCCCTTGAAGCCACAAAAAGGATAAATTAGGACAGAGGGGCCTGAAGTTGCTGGCATGGCCCGGAGGCCACCGTACGCGGCTAGGGCAATATGGCCACCTCTGTTCCTCTTACCGAAACTGGCAGTCCAAGCAAACGAAGCATTAAGGTTGCTACTCTCTTCCTTCCAGCGTCGTCCTTGCCGCTTCCCTTGGTAGATCTCCCGCGTCAGTCACCATAACGTAATCAGTGCTGCAAGAAGCACTTACGAGCTGACTGTGCGAGTCGTCGACATTCGATGTGATTGAGGCGATGCTTAAAAACAACGTCAGTGACCCCTCTCGGCAGTTCGATTTGACTTAGAGAATTGTCCGGCTTGGGAAATAAGAGGTTCTGCCGGCCGTCAGCATGTCCTTAGGGAGGCGTTAGCACACCACTCTCCTTTAGCAGGTTTATTAGGAGTAATTTTCGGACCGAAATCTTTCCAGGTGATCCACGGCTGGCGTCGCTTCAGTCGTTAATAGTTATCTTGTAGAACACGAGAGATGAGGTAAATGCGGAAGACGGACGTCGCTCTTAGCCCTTCTGCTATGGGAAGTTAGAGATACTCCCAGCCGTAACACATGCACAGGCAGTAGAGATCGGTGTGGAAACCCTATAGAGTCGAGTCCGCCTTCCGCTGCCACCAATATAGGATCCCAAGGCTTTTTTGAAGGCATTAGAAGGCAAAATACCAGGGGAGAGTAAATATGTTCAACTGATAGGGAAATGAGCTACTATGGCCCGGAGGCCAACCTATGTGGCTAGCAATATGGCCATTCCTGTGATACTGACCGGAACCGACAGTTTAACTAAACAAAGTATTACAGCAATAGATGTATGGAATGAGCAAAATGTCCAAAAAATTTTCTACCTTGCTAAGTTTAATATAGTTTATTGTTTTTATAATATTTAAATCAGTTTCAGAAATTAGTCTGGCTAGGTATCCAAACACGTAATTTGGTTAAGTTTTTAGTGTCAATTTAATCGCAAAGTCGTTAGTTGTGTGGTGGGGTTTAAATAGTATTTGAGATTGAAGGGAGCTAGGATTAAAGCCTCGTCTGTCTTAAATTGCGTGTACGCGTATTCTTAAGGTTGCTGTGGCATTTGCGCACATTTAGAGGACTAAGATTAGGCCGTGCCTCTTGTGAAGTGCAACGTTTTTAAGTGTTAGCACATCTGATGAGGAGTGTTGAAAACTGCTACCAAACCGAGTGACTGTGAATTGCACCAGAAGATGAGGAGGAGGAGAAGGAGAAATGTCGTTATTCAGAAGGATTTGGTGCCCACGTCTTTTCCTCTGTGGCCGATGATAAAACAATAGGCGGTGCCCAATCCATCAAAGTGATGGTGAAAGCATGGCATTCGTTTGAGCGAAGGCCTGTAGGGAGGAGGATAGAGGTAGTGTGCACATCTCTGTTCGACCCAAGCGACATAGTGAGACGAGTTGTTACTGTCCATACAGAGCTTGCTAACTGAGAAAGGCATTCCTGTAAGCGTAGTGTGGTGTGCGGTTCGTGGCATTCTTTGTTGGTTGGATAAGGACTGTGTGTTGTTTTGAATTACATTCTCATTTCCAGCTTGCACCCAAACAACTTTTCTCTGGGATTCCTTGCGGTAAAATACAGGGTGTGCCATACAGCATCTTTGTCGCATGGCTACTGGCCCACTCTTCCTTTAAGCGTATAACGATCCAAGACTTTGCAAGTATGAAATTAGATACAGTTACCACGATAATAAACTTACACATAAGACTCTTTGACCATGCTTTTTACTGGAGGAGAGTGTGGCGCAATGCAAGGGAGGGGATGAGCTTCGTGATGGAAACACATACATGTGCAGCGTCTGCCAGAAGCCAAAGTTGGCCACAAGGATCACTCGCGTCCATCCAGCACCTTCCATTCTCATTGTCCAATTAAACAGGTTAGCGGGCTCACGGTCACTTCTTTCTTGTAATCGACATCCTTTTAGCCATGGTTCATTCAGTATAGTTTAACGACAAACAATCTCTCCTCAAAATGCCATTTAAAATGCGTTAAGTAATAAGCGCTACCCTACAGCCCAGGAAGAGAGCTAGATAGCAGACGAGTAGGCGGGTAAGGATCAAATACTTATTTCAAAATGCAGCACTGAATATTGCAAAGGGTACTAGAAGGTGGCAGTTGGATGCATCGACTGCGTCAACTAAGACATGAAGGCTCCTTTGAGCAGGCAAATATTTAACCCAATTTCCACATCATTTGTCGAAAAACAGATCCAGAATGCAATAGCACTTGCGACAAATATTCGCATCCCCTACACTTTTACACAGAGCATAATGGACCAGGCGCACCGTCGGTCGCATTTCACAAGTCTTCTGCTACAGGCCCATGAGCAATGTGGATTACTACTGATTACGCTTCGGTAAACGAGTTGCTACGACCTGCATACGATTGGAAGAAAGGAAAAACTTAAAGCCATTACGCTTGCAGATTTATCAGGGTGGTTTACTAAACATTAAGGACTTGTGACGGTTAGTGTTCAGCGACAGTGCTGTGGGCTTCCTAACAATGCCACGTCAATGAGGCGATATTGTGTTAGCCGCAGTTCTGGTTCCTAAAATACCAAAACTTTTTTATAGTTTACGTTTGACGCATTCTAAGACTCCTTTTTCCTTAAAGCTATGTCGGCTTCGCTGTCATAAGACCCACGCATTTCACTTAGATATCTGTTGTCTGCTGAAATGCTCCGGGGCGCTGGGCGAATAAGTGCCTGTTGTCAACATCTGTCCTCGTTTGCGTTTCACAATGTTTTGCACATATTTATGAAACCGGTTTGATTATATAAATGAGGTAGGAGCAGGATGATCCCGGAATGCAGATTTTGAGGCAGTTTATTCAATATCACGATGGATGCGACTTGAATAAAAAGACTACAGCTAGTTTGTGGGACGGCAAGGCATGGTAATGCGTGGAGTGCTCTGGTGGAGGCATACAAAGTCAAAGGTTCTGCATTCTATGCAGAAATAACTTGGCAACGACTTGTTTTTGAGCTGTAGAGGACACTGAATTGGCCTGCGGTTGGATGGTTGGAATTGGTAAAAAACACAACCAAACGATTCGAATATAATTCATTTGCATCTCCTTCACAGTTTAGATTAGACCGTTAAAATTTTTAGGTCGGGTAAAAGGCATAGTTTGACGTCACAAGCCAATTTTGATTTCGATGACGAGGTTGTAGCCGATCATTGGTCTAATGGTTTGCACCTATTCGATTGTGCTATCAACTTTGAGATATTTATCCACGCAAGACAAATGCGACCTGCACTAAGAAGGCAGATAAAAGTTAAGCCCCCTGTTAGAGACCTGAAGTTTCGCTAAAATCATCATCTGTCCCCCTTAACTTCTTCCAACAGAGCAATGTACTGCCTCACTTCCACCGTTTTGGAGGCGAGAGTAGACGCAGGTCGATATGCCACATGCATAAGCAACGACGAGGCTAAGCTCGTCAAACAGGTGAGAAGTAAGTTTTAGCACAGTTTGTTGCACGTTTTTTGTCACTTACAGGCTACTTCACCTCTCAAAATTTCCTTTTGCTTGGACGAAATCGCTTGATCGATACCTTATAATCGACACCTTAAATGTGATAAACCACCTTCCTCTCATTCGGACACGAATCTCATTGCCAACACGCAGCCCAATGCTGCTTTGATTGGTCTCACTCCTACCCAAAGCATTCATTAATTAGTTCCCAACCGATCTGAGTCCCACTAAACGAGGTTGTAAAAAAGAGAGATTGAGACATCCAAAAGGTTCTTTTGAGAGAAGAAACACCACAGTCCTTTCTTTCACAATGCTTACCCATTAGAAGTGTAGACTGAACCCATTCTCTGAGCATGGAACACATTTCGCACATCCGCAAAACTTGCATCCTTTCTTAGCTGACCCATCACCGGGTTGCAAAACTTTCGGCATAGATTTCTCCACTTTTGAGTACGTGAGGTTGTAAATGTCGAGATGCGCATTGTTTAAACCCCAACGACAACCTTATTTACCTACAAAGTAAACGCCTTTTAGGGTGTAAGACCTCAAGTCACAATCGAGCTGTAACTGAGTAGAGATGTGAACTCAATCAATCGCTATCGTCCAGCGATGCATAGTCGCTTCTGGAAGGTGTATCAAGACCACGTTGAATAAACATTAGAAAGCCTACTCTAATGGATCACCCTCCCTTCTGCTTAAACAGTCGGTATTCGAGATCAGTGGTCTAGCGAAAGGCGAAGAACACAGCAAAGAGCCGGCTTAATCTATCCCTTTCCCTAATCTTTGTTATCAAAACGATTAACACTCAAGTTTTAGATTAATGTCTTTACGGAAGCACGTATGTGTTGATGGCTGGAGCGAATAAGTTATGACACCAACCACTTTGCGATGGCTGACTGTGTACATTGGCTGTGCGAAGAGAACTCTACACCATGCCAGTAACATCTGCCTGAGTCCCTACATTCATAATGCATTTTATAGCCTTGAATTCTGCCTTTTTTCATCATTGTTGCAAATTAGCGGGGTGGAAACGTTGTCTGCTCAACGCATTGTAGGTCGCATGCTGCAATAACAAAAATAAAAACAAGAGATGGAGGAGAAGGAGAATGCATCATGACTTTCAGTCGCATTCGAAGCCGCACACATTAGATAGAGCAGAGCCTATTAAAGTGCTTGCACTATTTCCGCTGTAACATTAGCACTCAATATATCATCTGAGTGACAAATGAGGTGTTTCCAGATTAAACTAGCCTAAAGTACACCAAGGTACACAAAAGAATGGGTAATAGAGAGTGTGAGCAGCCCAGCTTGCTCCTCAATTCCTGCAGGAAAGTCGTTTTAGAGGGTTGGAGGTTGAAACCAAATTAAGTTTGTTAAATAATTAGACATTGATTTGCAACTGGAGATAAATTGGAAAGCTTGGAATCGGAGGTTGGAAACGATGACGGATAAAATGCTTGCTGTGCGGATAAACGTAATGCCTCTATAAGGGGAGCCGATAGGATCCTTCCACATAGCGGAAACATTTCGACCATCACCTCTTTTTTATCAGCAAAGCAAATTGCTTTTGAACTTCCCGCTACACTTTGACTACTCACCGCCTCAGTATTTAAACATTATGATCGACCCTAGGTGGTGATCACAATATGAGATCTGATGGCTCATTAGGACGAACTCTAACTCTCTCTAGCGGATAGCAGGTTATTTAAGCAGCATGAATTCCGTCTAACCATCGCACAGGAGATAGTTCAGAGCTTGGTAGTCGAAGAACTATTAAAGCTACTCAGGCCATACGTTAGCGCATGCTATCCTCACAGTAGCAAATGTTTGGTAGCCCGCTACAGCTACTCTGTAGGCATCTGGGGCCAGGTGCGATGTGTATTGAGGTAGTTAACATCAGGAGTCGTCTAAAGATCAAGGGAAAGGGCACTGCGTCTACGTTAGCAGAGCCAAAGATGTTTTCATCAAATGAAATGAGCGGTATAAGTCCAATACATTCAATAGATGCTCTTGAGTAGGCGCGAGCTAGAAAGACCCACTTTTGATAGCCGACTTAATTTTAGGTATTAGCAAAAACTGGTCTGCTCCCATTTAGTTCATATCCGAGTCATTTAAGCTATCCTGACTACAATTTTTAAGTCAAAGTGAGACGACCATCGCCTGCAGTTTTGGAAGAGGACGACGATGGGACAGTGAGTGTGAGATCGTGCGATCACTTGCGACAATCCGACATGCCTCCGAGTGGTTGACTAGAAGCGCCTCTCTTGAACACCTTCGAAATGTTGCAGGAAGATCTATGGTGCAAGCAAATATCTCTCATAAGGAAGTCATGGTTGAATGTGGCATCAGTTTTCCACCTCGCTTGTAATTTCAGAGGTTAACTGACTTGATGGGGGCAAAAATAAACGCGGCATGTTGTTTACTGACGCGATGCGAACAACGTTTATTTAGGAGGCAAAAGCTAAGTCGGTCCTGTTCATTGCATGAAGCTTAATGCTTATGTACGTCGAAAACTCAACGTTGCCCTCTAGCAGATGTGAGATAGATACCACAGATGACTCACTGCAGAGCAGATATTAGAGGTCAAACTATTGTGGGGAAGCACAATACCGTCTACGTAGAAGGTGGTTTTGCAAGAGCAGGCATCACTTGTCTTTGTCCTTTTCTACTCAAAGCGGATTTCTTGCATGATTATGCATGAAAAATAGGCGAAAGAGAGTGAGAGGGATTATGACCACTGCTAAGCTTCGAATCAACTACATTGCCCTGTCGATGTTTTTTAATCCTCGGCCATTTTACTCCTATTGTTTACCTTTGAATTAACAGCTCTTAACTATTTAGAGGCAGTAAGAGCAATGCGAGGCATGAATTAAGTAAAGAAATCAGAGGCGCGCTCCTAAGGGTTGCTATAGATCTACTGAAGCTAAGCCGCTTGTTACCTTGTATCAGGAAGGCCAATTGCGCTGACTGCAGCTATCTGGTATTGAGAAGGAAAGGTCATCGTCGAATGTTTCTGCACAGAGCTGTGGTACTGTAATTCGATAGCTTGCTAAAAGAGTTCAGAGGTTGGTATTTTTGGTTAAATTTGCTCCACACTTTAGTTTTGGTAGTATCTACAGGATATAGTGAGATAGGAGGTAATTCCACTTTGACTTATTTAAACGTTGCAAAGCTGTAAACGAAGCGAATCACTTCTGGAGGTTATTACAATGTCAGAACTCAACCTGAAACCAAAGGCAGAGCCGCCTGGGCTAAAGACTTGCAAATTTGCAAATCAACGCATTTCCTCATCGCTATCATGCAGGCTGATGCGTATTGTTTACCTAGGGCATATGAATTCTGATTCCTAATTTTGAGCTAGAATAACTGTGGCTCTCTCAGACAATGGGAAGGACATCACTGACCGACTCGTTCACGCTAAAGCGGAAGGGAGTTCAATCAAAAATGCGTCTTCGGCTACTCGTCACAATGCTCTACAATGTTATTTTTCCGTGAAGTAGTCACTCTGCAAGGCTTGTATCTCACTTTTCCTAACCCCTTAACTGGTCTACTTTTCCTTCTTTGCTTCTCCCATTCCTCGTCTCAGACGACAGTTGCATCTCATAGAAATTAGAGGTAACCTATGGCACCTCTTTCTTCATTGTCTTCTGTCGTTTTTTACTCTCCCACCCTCTTTGCATGCACACATAATTCCAAACATTGTTAATTTAGCATCTGAAGGGAAAGCTTGTTATCTCTTGTAAGTGTTCTAGCCCCATGTTCATTGTGTTAACATTCTGCCAAGTCTCTTATATCACTTTCACAGTAGTTGCATGATCAAGGAAGTGGGTAAGAAATAAACTAGTGGATAGACGGACGGAAGAATTACATAAGTTAGGACAAGGGTTTCTTTGCACACAAATACTTCCTGTCACTATATAAACTGTTTAATGCTATCCAAACTTGGCTAGTTGACCCTCTGTATTTTCGTCCTTTCCTAGTCCTTCACTCTTGCGCCGTTTTTTAAACCAAATCTAATTGTTATTCAACCATTTTGTTTACCTCGCCAAGGACTTGCATAGAAAGTACTCAAGGGGGGTTGGATAATCCTCTACCATCTATCATCGCATCCTCTTCCCATTGTAGAGCCATTACTGCTGCTGTTAGAAAGAGCTGGCAGATTCCATCCCTCATGCACCATCTAAAATATGGCTTGGAATAACACTCTAAAGGTCACTAAAATCGGCACGCTATATAATATTTATGCTTGTTATTTTTGTTGGTAGTAAAGATAAGCTACCGTATCAGTAGGATTAGGTGTGATTAATACGAAAAGTGCTGAACGATTGTCAGCTACATTGTGGATGAACTCGAAGTAGCATAGGTTGTAACTGCTAGCATCCGAAACGAGCAGATGTGCGGGTCGCGATTGAAAGGCTTGGTGAAGGAAAAGATTGTTAGATGTTCGAATGCTTGCTTGGATGGACAAATAATGGAAGCTTTTTATGTAAACATATAGATAGATCAGTGAATTTGGTGGTATCACTTGGTGGCTCTAAGCGTCTGCCTCCTTTCCTCAATAGCAATTCACTGTATAATGTCTTTCTCTCGAAAGTAAAACTACGCCATTGCCACTAAGCCGCATCTTATAAGGTCAGAACATTACCCACTCATATCATGTCCCCCATTAAATGCATTCCATATTACAATCCGAATTACCCTCAAACAAGGTGGGTGGGCATAGTCACTGCTTGAAAGAAGTAGGACGCCTGCACAGACCCAAGGTTTACACTTAAAATTCTACTCTACTTCCAAGCTTCTGGATGGAAACCATTTCTGTCACTTAGCGTACTCCTTTGGTCCTGTATTGACTACTAGCCCATTGTTTGTATCGAATTCAAGATGGCATTCAAAACAGAAAAGCTAATAAAGAATGGTTAGGTTTTCATTTTTGTGCAGAGTTTTATGTAATTTAAGACTTTTTTGCACTTGCGGAAAAAACATTGTGCTACCAACCCAAAAACAATAGAAACCCAAATGCAAAGTCCAAGACAATTTTGTTGTAGCTGTGGTAAGGGGTTAGAAGAGTAAAAGAACATAGACATGGTGGGTGAGAGGACCCATCGATCAACCAGCTGAGACAAATCAGAAGCAATGTTTACGATGAAGAAAGTGCACTCATCTACAAAACAACTTGACAACGGCTTATTTGAGGCCGCACACAACCAGCGTTTTCAGTGACTGCTTGACTAGATCTTTAGGTCGAGGCATTAGTTGCTGAAGGAGCTGAATAAGTAGGGGATAGTTGAAGTTCTGGCAAGGCAACCTCAAATATTCTTTGACAATTAGAACAAAAATTACGTATGCGCAAAATTTGAATACTTCGGATCTTATGCTCTGCTGCTTTCTGCTTCAGACCTCGAAAAAGGTCTCATTGGTGCCATCAGCTTTACATTTAATAACGAAAACTGCAAAACTACATAACTAGCTCGCACACACTACTAATAGAAAACTAGTAAAAGTGGGTTGTTGACATTCTCAAATGCTCCTTATAATCTGTCATTTCCGAGCTATTTGGCTTCTTATGTAGCAAGCTTATGAACGCCTTATATGTTCCAATTTTGCATACCAACCCTTAACTGTGCAAGCTTAGGTAGTGGAATGCCGTATGTGAGACTGGCTTAAGAGATCATCGCTTTAAAGGTCGCGAAAGATGTCCGATCAATAAAATTGGAAAGAAATGAGCCAAGATCAAGACACGAAGGGATTGGGGTGTAAGATTGTTGAAAGTTATAAACGCACCGAAACAGGAGTACTCAATGGTTTCGTATAAAATCTTATGTACAAGCGTAAAGGCTCAGAGGAAGTGCTGGAGCAGCAATACGTAGCTTTGGATCTCTTAAGTGGCAGTTCCAGCATGGAGACGGAAGACGAGGGAAGGCCACACGAAGCACTTATTTTCGACTCAGAAGACGAGGTCGGGTTCCTTGATAAGCTTGAGGCAAGTGTGTGAATTTCTATCTATCACGTTTCCTTGGACGAATCATGCGACTATTTTACCCATGTTCCCAAGTATTTACATTAGGTGATTCACATGAACACCGTATCCCGACTAAAATACGCCCTCTATGGGTAGATCATTGAGAATTTTTACAGCTTATCTAGAAACGCAGTCAGGATGGCTAATGAACTTGTTCTATGCTCGTCTATTGTTTAAAGCCATGCTGACTTAATGCGTGTCAATTTTGTCTCACATGGAGAGAACGATGCATCGTGCAAAACATTGCCAGTTGGTAGGCCACTAACTACGCTTAATAAAGTTGCACATTAATATTGCTTCCAGGAGAGATTGGTTTGCGAAAGCAGTAATCGTGTTTACCAGCTGGCAAAGAAGTTGATACCTGCATTTTGGACTTAATGCAATTTCGTTATTCCAGCTACTGTGAATGCCACCAAAGCATTTGTGGCAGAGTTTGTTCATTCTGTTCTTTCTGCGATAGAGCCATGTGCTTGTAGTCGCATCAAAATTACATTTTAGTGCATAGGATAGCATTTCAAGTAGAATTTTAATTTGCTTAATAACTTGACCCATTGCTAGGTCACCAAAGCCACTTGTGCAGTTTATGTTAGGACCTTAGAGGCGTTTCTTGCATCTTGCCACTTAAGCTCAACCGCGACCAAATATGCATCCTAAGAGATAACTGTTAGCGATTTCATTTCCCCAAAAAATATACTATTTCTCCAACACGTCGCTTTAGCTACTCACATCTCCAGCGGCCGAATGGCATTGATAAATATGATTCAAGTTCAACTGTCCCACAATTGGACTTCATGTGGTTTCAAAACCATGAAGTTTCTCGCCACCTCTACCTACTAACTACCAACCGTAGTATGACAGCACAAAATTCGATTAGGAAATGTTTTGATCCAAATTTCGCCACAAAGGACTTCAAAAGATGCGACTTAGTGAAAAATGAGTTCCCACCGCTCACTTAGACGATCCTTTTCGTGTAGAATAGCACCACATCCACGCGCTCAAACCATAATTAGAGATGATGCAGCAATAATTTTTTGCCCTTTTCTTTGGCAAAGCACCCTTGCGTCTCTGTAAGCACATGTGAATGAGAAGACACTAGTTTCTCAGGACCCCTGGATTTCCCCAATTATTCCCTAAACGATTCCAGGGACACGTTTTTTCTACATTGAAATGTGAGCGCAGCAAGTGCATGTGAATGAGTAGCTGACCAATTGTCCATCAAACCGACTAATGTTTGGTTAAAAGTAAAGTTTGGGTAACGACGACACTTGATGGCAGTTGCACCAGCTCAAAGCCTTTTAGGCTAGGATACCCTTCACCTGTACGTTTTACTACATTTGCAGGATCATACATTATAGTATGAACCCTCATAGCCTCTCCTTTACATTACTCACCGCAAAACTTCGCCGTGAGGCGATTGTCATATGAGTTTGTATGCCAGTGGCATGTACCACCCTTTTCATGCTAGAGTTCTTACCATGTTTAGTTCCCTAAAATAGTAGTTAGTAACCATCTTCTTAGCTGAGGCCCAGTCAAACATCTCCATTTATCGACATATTCCGCCCAACTGGTAATGTGGAATGAATTCGTTTGGCTTCACTTTAGAGCATTTTAGTTTACCTTGGCCTTATAGTGATTGTAGGTACACTTGAGTTTAGTCATGAATGCCGAGCGACAGTTCCAGAGGTGGGGTTAGAGCAGCATCATTACCCGGTATCGCTGATGTTTTACTGTCCAAAAAAGCACAGCATTCTAATTTTCGGCTACCTTTCTATTTGCTGAGGGGTATAATTCAGACAATGGCAATCGCATTTTCTTGCCATTAAAATCCAAAAACCACTATTACGATTCAACTAAGAGAGAATGGAATCTATACGAGTGGAAAAAAATGAAGCAGAATAGTTGGCAAAAAGAATCACACAAGATTAGCAGAGAGGAAAGCAGAACTGACAATCAGGAAGCCAAAACGAGAGCAAAATAAGGGTAAAGGAGAACCTATTGACAGCGACTAGGTATTTTCGTCTGCAGTTCAAAAATTTTCCATCAAAGTGAGACCGCTTTAAGCTCAATGCCCTTGTTTTCGATAAACTTCCTGCCTTTGCCTGCGTTTTGTATTCCGAACTACTCCAGCATACTTAACCAAGGCTTACCTTTCAAAAGGCAAATTTCCTATTCTATGCTCTGTTTACGCCATTTGTGGGATGTATTATCCTCAGCATCCTCTAAGACCGTTTTTCGAGAGCCGCACTTCTAATTGGCTACTTCGGTACTGCAGCGGCGTCACTCACTCTCTGGTTCGTGCTTAATAACGCGTCACCATGGGGTATATTCTAGATTCTCTATGCTTTACCTGGAATCTGCGCCAAGAGAATGGCGGTTCTGGCTCAAATTCCACCTCATTCTACCATAGTTAATATGGACATGCGCATTCATTGTATTTCCCACTACCCAGCTCTTTGTCCGTTTTGCCTTGTAATCTACCCACAACCGGTCTTCTACTTATCAACCATCTGTGCCACCTCCTTATCCGTCTGTCTGTAATCCACCAGCCTCCTACTCTGTTGTTCAAAGACGTCAAAGCGCTAGAAGAGATAAAAAATTGGAAAGTGAGTGTTAACTATGCCACCGCCCTTCCCTCCACTCCTGATTCGTCCTCTATCAGCCCTTTTTACTGACTTTTTCACATCCAGCTATGTCGCAACAAGAGTTCTAGTGCATTTCACACGTCAAGGCATAAATACGTGTTACGTCTTGAGGTGTGCCGCGAAAAGAAGCACTTAATTATCACAAAGCTGGTTCCAACAAACTTTAATTGATATGTGAATACTTAAGTGTGCCGCTCATGAAATTCAGAATTTCATTCATCAAATTAATTTCCCTTATATTTTACTTAGACTAACAGCTGGATGGGAGGGCAAGTGAATCGTTTTGGGAACAAATAGGAGCAAGAGGAAAAGATTTAAGGCACGCTGCGCCACAGCACTGTGCGAAGTCATCCATTCCTGCCATCTTGTTTTAATTCCTACGGTTTCTCATTACTCTACCTCTGTTCTAGTCATTCCTTTATCGCTTTCAGCTGAGTACTCATGTTACTTCGCCCCCACCGAATAAATGCATGCACCGCCGCCGTCAATCGCAATGCAAGGCAACAATCCCCGCCAACAAGTTATTGTTGCACGCATTGTAAATGCCAACAAGAACAAAAGTGACTTTCTCGTAAGAGTAAACAGACCTTTTTAAGGGTCCTTCGCGTCCAGCAGTAGAATGGAGGGGTCGTTAGAGATGGGAAGCATAGCACTATCAAACATTAAAAATGGATGAGTAAACTACCCTTCAAAGTGACATTATAAGCTTGATTTGCATGAGATTATGCACCTCCTTGGTGGTACCGTGTTGTGTTGTGGAGATTTTCCGCCTCTGCGTTTGCAGGTGCAGAAGATAGCTAATAGACTCGCGTCAAATACCTGTGGGGTGTTCAGGCAAGAACATCCTTGTAAGGCGAACGTCGTATCACAAACACTGGGAGAGAATGCATGCATTTAGACCACGTGTTGATTACTGTGAAATTGACACAAGCATGGCGTTTTTCCATTGCTACTTGGTATAGTAACTTAAGTCCTCTAACCATCGACGTGGGATGAAGCTGTTGGCAAAACCAATGTCAAATTGCGCAGATATTGTCATTAAAAAGAATAAGTGAATTGGCATTGCAATTATATTAAGCATTGCTAGCTTCATTGAAAATAGTTTTTACTCTGGTTTTTAATCAGAGTATGGCAGGCAGCCATTGTTGTTGCTTTGAGCCCCCTTCGTAGTAGCTTCTAACGCATATGTAATAACAATGTGTGAAATTTTGGAGAAAACTGTGTTAGGATAGCTAAATTCGACAGCACTTGTCATAATGCTCTAAGCGCATCGCAACCATAGCTACCATTGCCTTTAAAAAACGCTTCGTAATCCAATACGGCTCATCATAAACACGGAGTTGAAGTGGACAAGAATGGCGATGGCTAGACATTAACACCTATCAAGTAATTGGCATTTTTAACATTCGCTGCATGGTTATACTTGCTTCCGGGACCAAGAATGACATGAGACGCGGCACACAAAACTTGCCGTCATCGCCAAGTCATCTATTTCACACAGCTTTTTCGCATTTACTTTTGCACATGCACATGAGTAACAGGAAAAACTGGGCGGTCCTCCCCCTTGCAAAGGCATCACTTTGACTCTTTTCTGCCAACAGCTTCAAGTAAGCAGAAATTGCTTCAAAGTCAATGAGGAAGGGAACGATTAGTGAGCTGAGGTGTAGAGCTATGTGTAGGGAGCAAGTGCTCTGTGGTACTTTTCCTAAAACAGATGGATCATGTTGATATCAGTGAAAAAAATGCTTGCGTATTTTCTCCTGAAAACCTGACAAAGTCACTGTCAACCATATAGCATTGTTATTGGACTTCATCTGCTATGACACTTAAGG
The DNA here is from genome assembly GCA_036345935.2 of Taenia hydatigena. Lineage (NCBI taxonomy): Eukaryota > Metazoa > Platyhelminthes > Cestoda > Cyclophyllidea > Taeniidae > Taenia > Taenia hydatigena. The sequence goes on from JADWOT020001803.1 coordinate 144,427, forward strand.
TATTTTATGGCAT